>CAUDMG010001476.1:0-47500 GCA_958450375.1 Homarus gammarus
GGGAGGGGGATGGAGGTGTGAGGCGTGGGGGAGGTGATGGAGTTGAGAGTCAAGGGGGAGGTGATGGAGGGTTATGAGGCGGGGTGAGGTGCTGGTGGGAGAGGCGAGGGGGAGGTGATGGAGTGTGGGCGGGGGGAGTTGATGGCCCGTGCGAGGCGTGGGGGAGATGCTGGAGGGTGAGAGGCGTGGGGGAGGGGATGAAGGGGTGAGGTTGTGGGGGAGCGGTGCATGGAGTGGGTGAGAGGTCTGTTGGAAGATGGTGATGGAGGGTGTGGTGTGTGTGACGGCGTGGGGGAGGTGATGGAGGGTGGGAGGCCGTGTGGGAGGGGATGGAGGGTGTGAGGCGTGGGGGAGGTAGGATTTTAGAGGGTGACGCCGGCGTGGGGGAGGTGATGGCGGGTGCGGCGGCGTGGGGGAGGTGATTGGAAGGGGGTGAGGGGTGGGGGAGGGGATGGATGGGTGTGAGGCAGTGGGGTGGTGATAGAAGGAGTGAGAGGCTTGGGGGGCGGAGGTGATGGAGGTGGAGATGGCGTGGGGGATGTGATGAAGGGTGTGAGGAGTGGGGGAGGTGATGGAGGGAGAGAGGCGAGGGGGAGGTGATGGAGGGGGTGAGGCGTGGGGGAGGTGATGGAGGGTGAGAGGCGTGGGAGAGGAGATGGAGGGTGAGAGGCGTGGGGGAGGTGATGAAGGGTGTGAGGTGGGGGGGAGGTGATGGAGGGTGAGAGGTGTGGGAGAGGTGATGGAGGGTGTGAGGCGTGGGGGAGGTGATGGAGGGTGTGAGGCGTGGGAAGGTGTGATGGAGGGTGTGAGGCGTGGGGGAGGTGATAGAGGGTGAGAGGCGTGGGGAGGTGATGGAGGGTGAGAGGCGTGGGGGAGGTGATGAAGGGTGTGAGGTGTGGGGGAGGTGATGGAGGGTGTGAGGCGTGGGGGTGGTGATAGAGGGTGAGAGGCGTGGGGGAGGTGATGGAGGGTGAGTGGCGTGGAGGAGGTGATGAAGGGTGTGAGGTGTGGGGGAGGTGATGGAGGGTGAGAGGCGAGAGGAGGTGATGGAGGGTGTGAGGCGTGGGGGAGTTGATGGAGGGTGAGAGGCGTGGGGGGATGATGGAGGGTGAGAGGCGTGGGAGAGGTGATGAAGGGTGTGAGGTGTGGGGGAGGTGATGTAGGGTGAGATGGGAAGGGGAGGTGATGGAGGGTGAGAGACGTGGGGGAGGTGATGAAGGGTGTGACGCGTGGGGGAGATGATGGAGAGTGAGAGGTGTGGGGGAGGTGATGGAGGGTGTGAGGCGTGGGGGAGGTGATGGAGGGTGAGAGGCGTGGGGAGATGATGGAGGGTGAGAGGCGTGGGGGAGGTGATGAAGGGTGGAGGTGTGGGGGACGTGATGGAGGGTGGGAGGTTGGGAGAGGTGATCGGGAGGGTGTGAGGCGTGGGGGAGGGGATGGAGGGTTGTGAGGCGTGGGGAAGGGATGGAGGGTGTGAGGCGTGGGGGAGGTGATAGAGGGTGAGAGGCGTGGGGGAGGTGTTGGAGGGTGAGAGGCGTGGGGGAGGTGATGAAGGGTGTGAGGTGTGGGGAAGGTGATGGAGGGTGTGAGGCGTGGGGGAGGTGATGGAGGGTGTGAGGCGTGGGGGAGGTGATAGAGGGTGAGAGGCGTGGGGGAGGTGATGGAGGGTGTGAGGTGTGGGGAGGTGATGGAGGGTGTGAGGCGTGGGGGAGGTGATGAAGGGTGTGAGGCGTGGAGGAGATGATGGAGTGTGAGAGGTGTGGGGGAGATGATGGAGGGTTAGAGGCGTGGGGGAGGTGATGGAGGTTGAGAGGTGTGGGGGAGGTGATGGAGGGTGTGAGGCGTGTGGGAGGTGATGGAGGGTGAGAGGCGTGGGGGAGGTGATAGAGGGTGTAGAGGCGAGGGGAGTGATGGAGGGTGAGAGGCGTGGGGGAGATCGTGGAGGGTGAGAGTTGTTGGGGAGATGATGGAGGGTGAGAGGCGTGAGGGAGGTGATGGAGGGTGAGAGGCGAGGTGGATGTGATGGAGGGTGTGAGGCGTGGGGGAGGTGATGTAGGGTGAGAGTGAGGGGGGAGGTGATGGAGGGTGTGAGGCGTGGTGGAGTTGATGGAGGGTGAGAGGCGTGGGGGAGATGATGGAGGGAGGTGAAGGCGTGGGAGAGGTGATGAAGTGGTGTGAGGGTGGGGGGAGGTGATGGAGGGTGAGATGCGAGGGGGAGGTGATGGAGAGTGAAAGGCGTGGGGGAGGTGATGGAGGGTGAGAGGCGAGGGGGAGGTGATGAAGGGGGGGAGGTGATGGAGGGTGTGAGTCGCCGGGGAGGTGATGAAGGGGGGGGGGAGGTGATGGAGGGTGAGAGGCGTGGGGAGGTGATGAAGGGTGTGAGTGTGATGGAGGTGATGGAGGGTGAGAGGCGTGGGGGAGATGATGGAGGGTGAGAGGTGTGTGGGAGATTATGGAGGGTGAGAGGTGTGGGGGAGGTGAGATGTGCGAGGTGGGGAGGTTTATGAAGGGGGGGAGGTGATGGAGGGTGTGATTCGCGGGGAGGTGATGAAGGGGGGGGGAGGGATGGAGGGTGAGAGGCGTGGGGAGGTGATGACGGGTGTGAGTGTGATGGAGGTGATGGAGGGTGAGAGGCGTGGGGGAGATGATGGAGGGTGAGAGGTGTGTGGGAGATTATGGAGGGTTGAGAGGTGTGGGGGAGGTGATGGAGGGTGTGAGGTGTGGGGGAGGTGATGGAGGGTGAGATGCGAGGGGGAGGTGATGGAGGGTGAGAGGCGTGGGGGAGGTGATGGAGGGTGAGAGGCGAGGGTGAGGTGATGGAGGGTGTGAGGCGTGGGGGAGGTGATGGAGGGTGTGAGGCGTGGGTGGAGATGATAGAGGGTGTGAGGCGTGGGGGAGGTGATGAAGGGGGGGAGGTGATGGAGGGTGTGAGGCGTCGGGGAGGTGATGAAGGGGGGGAGGTGATGGAGGGTGAGAGGCGTGGGGAGGTGATGAAGGGTGTGAGGTGTGGTGGAGGTGATGGAGGGTGAGAGGCGTGTGGGAGATGATGGAGGGTGAAAGGTGTGTGGGAGATTCTGGAGGGTGAGAGGTGTGGGGAGGTGATGGAGGGTGTGAGGCGTGGGTGAGGTGATGGAGGGTGAGAGGCGAGAGGAGGTGATGGAGGGTGAGAGGCGTGGGGAGGTGATGAAGGGTGAGTGGCGAGGGGGAGGTGATGGAGGGTGTGAGGCGTGGGGGAGGTGATAGAGGGTGTGAGGCGTGGGGGAGGTGATGAAGGAGGGGAGGTGATGGAGGGTGAGAGGCGTGGGGAGGTGATGAAGTGTGTGAGGTGTGGTGGAGGTGATGGAGGGTGGGAGGCGAGCGGGAGATGATGGAGGGTGAGAGGTGTGGGGGAGATGATGGAGGGTGAGAGGCGTGGGGGAGGTGATGGAGGGTGAGAGGCGAGGGGGAGGTGATGGAGGGTGTGAGGCGTGGGGTAGGTGATGGAGGGTGAGAGGCGTGGGGGAGATGATGGAGGGTGAGAGGTGTGTGGGAGATTATGGAGGTGAGAGGTGTGGGGGAGGTGATGGAGGGTGTGAGGCCTGGGTGAGGTGATGGAGGGTGAGAAGCGAGAGGAGGTGATAGAGGATGAGAGGCGTGGGGGAGGTGATGAAGTGTGAGAGGCGAGGGGGAGGTGATGGAGGGTGTGAGGCGTGGGGGAGGTGATGGAGGGTGTGTGGCGTGGGGGAGGTGATGAAGGAGGGGAGGTGATGGAGGGTGAGAGGCGTGGGGAGGTGATGAAGTGTGTGAGGTGTGGTTGAGGTGATGGAGGGTGAGAGGCGTGGGGGAGATGATGGAGGGTGAGAGGTGGGGGAGATGATGGAGGGTGAGAGGCGTGGGGGAGGTGATGGAGGGTGTGAGGCGTGGGGGAGGTGATGGAGGGTGAGAGGCGAGGGGGAGGTGATGGAGGGTGTGAGGAGTGGGGTAGGTGAGGAGGGTGAGAGGCGTGGGGGAGATGATGGAGGTGAGAGGCTGGGGGAGGTGATGAAGGGTGTGAGGCGTGGGGGAGTTGATGGAGGGTGATAGGCGTGGGGGAGATGAAGGAGGGTGAGAGGCGTGGGAGAGGTGATGAAGGGTGTGTGGTGTGGGGGAGGTGATGGAGGGTGAGATGCGAGGGGGAGGTGATGGAGGGTGAGAGGTGTGTGGGAGATTATGGAGGGTGAGAGGTGTGGGGGAGGTGATGGAGGGTGTGAGGCGTGGGGGAGGTGATGGAGGGTGAGAGTCGAGAGGTGGTGATGGAGGGTGTGAGGCGTGGGGGAGTTGATGGAGGGTGAGAGGCGTGGGGAGGTGATGGAGGGTGAGAGGCGTGGGGGAGGTGATGGAGGGTGTGGGTGTGGGGGATGATGGAGGGTGAGATGCGAGGGGGAGGTGATGGAGGGGGAGGGTGGTGGGAGGTGATGGAGGGTGAGAGGGGGTGGGGAGGTGATGGAGGGTGTGAGGCGTGGGTGAGGTGATGGAGGGTGTGAGGTGCGAGGGGTGATGGAGGGTGAGAGGCGTGGGGGAGGTGATGGAGGGTGAGAGGCGGGGGGAGGTGATGGAGGGTGTGAGGCGTGGGGGAGGTGATGAAGGGTGTGAGGCGTGGGGGAGGTGATGGAGGGTGAGAGGCGTGGGGAGGTGATGGAGGGTGGAGGCGAGGGGAGGTGATGGAGGGTGAGAGGCGTGGGGGAGGATGAAGGGTGAGGGCGAGGGGAGGTGATGGAGGGTGTGAGGCGTGGGGAGGTGATGGAGGGTGTGAGGCGTGGGGGAGGTGATGAAGGAGGAGAGGTGATGGAGGGTGAGAGGCGTGGGGAGGTGATGAAGTGTGTGAGGTGTGGGGGAGGTGATGGAGGGTGAGAGGCGTGGGGGAGATGATGGAGGGTGAGAGGTGTGGGGGAGATGATGGAGGGTGAGAGGCGTGGGGGAGGTGATGGAGGGTGTGAGGCGTGGGGGAGGTGATGGAGGGTGAGAGGCGGGGGGAGGTGATGGAGGGTGTGAGGCGTGGGGTACGTGAGGAGGGTGAGAGGCGTGGGGGAGGATGATGGAGGGTGAGAGGCTGGGGGAGGTGATGAAGGGTGTGAGGTGTGGGGGAGGTGATGGAGGGTGTGAGGCGTGGGGGAGGTGATGGAGGGTGTGAGGCGTGGGGGAGGTGATGGAGGGTGAGAGGCGTGGGGGAGGTGATGGAGGGTGAGGAGGCGGGGGGAGGTGATGGAGGGTGAGAGGCGTGGGGGAGGTGATGGAGGGTGAGAGGCGTGGGGAGGTGATGGAGGGTGTGAGGGGGGGGGGAGGTGATGGAGGGTGAGAGGCGGGGGGAGGTGATGGAGGGAGGGAGGCGTGGGGGAGGTGATGGAGGGGGAGGCGTGGGGGAGGTGATGGAGGGTGGAGGGTGGGGGAGGTGATGGAGGTGGAGGTGTGGGGAGGTGATGGAGGGTGAGAGGTGTGGGGAGGTGAGAGGAGGGTGTGAGGCGGTGGGGGAGGTGATGGAGGGGGTGAGGCGTGGGGAAGGTGATGGAGGGTGGGAGGCGTGGGGGAGGTGATGGAGGGTGAGAGGCGTGGGGGAGGTGATGGAGGGTGAGAGGCGTGGGGGGGGATGGAGGGTGGGGGGGGGGAGGTGATGGAGGGGGAGGGTGGGGAGGTGATGGAGGGTGAGAGGGGGGGGGAGGTGAGGAGGGTGGGGGGTGGGGGAGGTGTGGAGGGGGAGAGGGGGGGGGGGAGGGGTGGAGGGGTGGGGGGGGGATGGGGGGGAGGGAGGGGGGTGGAGGCGTGGGGGAGGGATGGAGGGTGGAGGCGTGGGGGAGGGGAGGGTGAGAGGCGGGGGGGAGGTGATGGAAGGGAGGGTGGGGGGGTGAGGGAGGGGTGAGGGCGGGGGGGTGATGGAGGGTGTGAGGCGTGGGGGAGGGGGGGAGGGGGGGGGGGGAGGTGGGGGAGGGGGGGGAGGGGTGGGGGGGGGGGGTGGGGAGGGGGGGGTGGGGGGGGTGGGGAGGGGTGGGGGTGGGGGGGGGGGGGGGGGGGGGGGGGGAGGGGGGGGAGGGGTGGGGGGGTGGGGGAGGGCGAGGGGGAGGGGGAGGAGGGAGGGCGTGGGGGGGTGGGGGGGGGAGGGGTGGGGGAGGGGTGGGAGGGGGAGAGGCGGGGGGAGGTGAGGGAGGGGGGAGGGGGGGGAGGTGATGGGGGGTGGAGGCGTGGGGAGGGATGGGGGGAGGGGGGGGGGGTGGTGGGGGTGGGGAGGGGGGAGGAGGAGGTGGTGCGGGTGGGGGAAGGTAGGGGAGGGGGTGGGGGAGGGGTGGGGGGGAGGGGGGGGGGGTGGGGGAGGGGGAGGGGGAGGGGGGGGGGAGGATGGGGGGGAGGGGGGGGGGGGGGAGGGGGGGGGGGGGGGGAGGGGGGGGGGAGGGGGGGGGGGGAGGGGGGGGGGGGGAGGGGGGGAGGGGAGGGGGGGGGGAGGGGGGGGAGGGGAGGGGGGTGGGAGGGGGGGGGAGGTGGGGAGGGGGGAGGGTGGGGGAGGTGGGAGGGGGAGGCGGAGGGGGGAAGAGGGAGGGTGGAGGGTGGGGGGAGGGGTGGAGGGGGAGGGGTGGGGAGGGGATGGGGGTGGGAGGGGGGGCGGGGGGGATGGGGGGGGAGGGGGGGGGGGGAGGGTGGGAGGGGGGGGGAGGGGGGGGGAGGAGGGGGGAGGGGGGGAGGTGGGGGGTGGGGGGGGGGGAGGTGGAGGGGGGGAGGGGGGGAGGTGAGGGGGGTGAGGGGGGGGGGGTGAGGGGGGGTGGGGGGGGGGGGGAGATGGGGGGGGGAGGGGGGTGGGGGAGGTGGGAGGGGGGAGGGGGGGGGGGGTGGGGGGGAGGGGTGGGGGGGGGAGGGGGGGGGAGGGAGGGGGGGGATGGGGGGTGAGGGGGGGGGGGGGTGGGGGGGGGGGAGGGGGGGGGAGGAGGGGGGGGGGGGGGAGGGGGGGGGGGAGGGGTGAGGGGGGGGAGGGGAGGAGGGTGGGGAGGGCGGGGGGAGGGATGGAGGGGGGGAGGGGAGGGGGGGGGGGGGAGGGGGGGGGGGGGGGGGGGGAGTGGGGGGGGGGGGGGGGAGGAGGGGGGAGGGGGGGGGGGGGGGGAGGGGGTGGAGGGGGGGGGGGGTGTGGGGGGGGAGGGGGGGGGGAGGGGATGGGGGGGTGGGGGGGGGGGAGGGGGGGAGGGGGGGGGGGGGGAGGGGGGTGGGCGGGGGAGGGGGGGGGGGGAGGGGGGGGGGAGGTGGGGGGTGGGGGGGGGGGGAGGGGAGGGGGGGGGAGGGGGGGGGGGGGGGGGGGGGGGGGAGGGGGGGGAGGGGGGGGAGGGAGGGGGGGGGGGGGGGGGGAGGGGGGAGGGGAGGGGGGGGGGGGGGAGGGGGAGGGGGGGGGGGAGGAGGGGGGGTGGGAGGGGGGGGGGGGGGGGGAGGGGGGGGAGGGGGGGGGGGGGGAGGGGGGGGGGAGGGGGGAGGGAGGGGGGGGGAGGGGGGGAGGGGGGGGGGGATGGGGGGGGGGGGGGAGGGGGGGGGGTGGGGAGGGGGGAGGGGGAGGGGGGGGGGAGGGGAGGGGGGGGGCGGGGGGGGGGAGGGGAGGGGGGGTGGGAGGGGGAGGGGGGGAGGGGGGGGGGGAGGGGGGGGGAGGGGGGGGGGGGGGGGGGGGGGGAGGGGAGGTGGGGGGAGGGGGGGGAGGGGGGGAGGGGGAGGGGGTGGGGGGGGGGGGGGAGGGGGGGGGGAGGGGGGGGGGGGGGAGGGGGGGGAGGGGGGGGGGGATGGGGGGGGAGGAGGGGGAGGGGGGGGGGAGGGGGGGGGAGGGGGGGGGGGGGGAGGGGGGGGGAGGGGGGAGGGTGGGGGGGGGGGGGGGGGGAGGGAGGGGGGGGGTGGAGGGGGGGAGGGGGGGGAGGGGTGGGGGGAGGGGGGGGAGGGGGGGATGGAGGGGGAGGGGGGAGGGGGGTGGGGAGGGGGGGGGGGGGAGGGGGGGGGGGGAGGGGGGGGAGGGAGTGAGGGGGGAGGGTGGGGGAGGGAGGGGGGGGAGGGGGAGGGAGGGGGGGGGAGGGGGGGGGGGAGGGGGGGGGGGGAGGGGGGTGGGGGAGGGGGGGGGGGGGAGGGAGGGGGTAGGGGGGGGGAGTGGGGGGGGTGGAGGGGGGGGAGGGGGAGGGGGGGGGGAGGGGGGGGGGGGGAGGGAGGGGGAGGAGGGGGGGGGGGAGGGGGGGGGGGGAGGGGGGGGGGAGGGGGGGGGGAGGGGGGGGGGGGGGGGGGGAGGGAGGGGGTGGGGGGGGGAGGGGGGGGGGGGGGGGGGGGGGGAGGGGAGGGGAGGGGCGGGAGGGAGGGGGGGGGGGGGGGAGGGGGAGGGAGGGGGGGGGGGGAGGGGGGGAGGGGGGGGGGGGGGGAGGGAGGGGGGAGGGTGGGGGAGGGGGGGGGAGGGAGGGAGGGAGGGATGGAGGGTGAGAGGGAGGGAGGGAGGGTGAGAGGGAGGGAGGGAGGGAGGGTGAGGGAGGGAGGGTGGGTGGGAGGGAGGGAGGGAGGGTGAGGGAGGGAGGGAGGGAGGGAGGGTGAGGGAGGGAGGGAGGGTGAGGGAGGGAGGGAGGGAGGGAGGGAGGGGAGAGAGGGAGGGAGGGAGGGAGAGGAAGAGGTGCTTGTATGGATCAGGGAGGATAAGAGGGAGGAAGGGGGAGAGAGGGAGAGGAAGAGGCGTTTGCATGGATCAGGGAGGATGAGAGGGAGGGAGGGGGAGAGAGGGAAAGTGACCAAACCCTAACCTAACCTAACCTAACCTAACCTAACCTAACCTAACCTAACCTAACCAAACCCTAACCTAACCTAACCTAACCTAACCTAACCTAACCTAACCAAACCCTAACCTAACCTAACCTAACCTAACCTAACCTAACCTAACCTAACCTAAACCTAACCAAACCTAACCTAACCTAACCTAAACCTAACCAAACCCAACCTGAACCTAACCTAACCTAACCTAACCTAACCCAACCTGAACCTAACCTAACCCAACCTGAACCTAACCAAACCTAACCTGAACCTAACCTAACCCAACCTGAACCTAACCTAACCTAACGTAACCTAACCTGGAATTAATCACTGTCTGTACCAAACCCATCCCTCACATGTTAACACCATCCTAAGTCAAGTCAGTAAGGCCAGTAAGAAATAAATTACTGAGTCTTTAACTACACCCAATCGACACACCTACACACTACACAAGATAATGCCAAGCCACATCTAGCTACATGTCGGGAGAGTCGAAATTACTATCGTCACTTCCTTGTAATCTCGACCTATTTGGAGATACTCAACGTGAGGGGAAAATCGTGCTATGCCACGTCTGGTACTTGTATGTCGGTAAGGTCGGGATTCATGGGGAATTCTGATGGTGATTAAGGTCTTATGGGTCTCATTTGTTTGTTTGGCCTCTAGGGAAGATAATGCTATGCTGTGACACTCAATAATTATGTTGTTTAGGGCGAAAATCCTTAAATGGAGTTTGGGTTCTATAGAATACACACACACACACACACACACACACACACACACACACACACACACACACACACACACACCATGACATAAAACTCAATAACAATATGACTGTTTTTTCTTTACTTTTGAGAAATAAACAATTAAGTTTGTCGTGTTCCTTTGATCTCTCTCTCTCTCTCTCTCTCTCTCTCTCACTAAATCAATCAACCTCTCTCTCTCTCTCTCTCTCTCTCTCTCTCTTCTCTCTCTCTCTCTCTCTCTCTCACAGGTAAATTGTAAAACACACATTTTTTATTAATTCTTACCTACCTGACCGTGAGCAACAATTAACAGGTGTATCACAAAAGGACAGGTATGTGTTAACTATTTTATTGCTGTTAAATTTCAGTGTAGTTTTACCGACTGTATTGGCATTTTATTATTATTATTATGATTGAATGTCAGGTGCTCTAGTAGGGGACAGACAGACAGACAGACAGACAGACAGACAGACAGACAGACAGACAGACAGACAGACAGCTATTTCTACCTCTATTTCCACTGTTGCGTCTGAATTGAATGTGTGTTTGAAACTGTCCAGCAAATTGCAACACAACATCCGGGGCCTTCCCTTGCAACTGTCTCTTGTATCAACACACTCTTGTCAACACACCCCACCCCAACCCACCCCAACCCACCCCCACCCCACCCGACCAATCAGAACTCCAAGTTAATTTCAACCAATGACAAATAAACGATCAGTTTCCTCCTCCTCCTCCCCTCTCCTCAACCCCACCTCATCTCCTACCTCTCCTCAACCCCACCTCACTTTCCTACACCCCGTACCCCACCTCCTCCTCCCCCCTTAACCCCCTCCCCCCCACCTCACTGTTGATACAACCTTTTCATTTCAGGTAAAATACTCAACTAATTGACCTTATTTCTACGATACATTTTAATTACTTTTTTTTAATTACTTTTAAAACTTTGTGATCAAATACTTTCTTCCGTTAGTTTAATTTATTCTTTATTTATTTTATGGACAAAGTTTCATTTAATATTTTTAATTGATCTTTTTCTTCCTTTATTAATTGTCATCTACTTAAAAAAGCTTTCTCACACTTAAACTACTGTACAGATATTTAAGTAAAAGTATAAGTGCATCAATCTTAAGCCAGGTGACTTAACAGACAGGTGACTTAATTGGCAGGTGACTTAACAGACAGGTGACTTAACAGACAGGTGACTTAACAGACAGGTGACTTAACAGACAGGTGACTTAATTGGCAGGTGACTTAACAGACAGGTGACTTAACAGACAGGTGACTTAATAGACAGATGACTTAACAGGCAGGTGACTTAATTGGCAGGTGACTTAACAGACAGGTGACTTAACAGACAGGTGACTTAATAGACAGATGACTTAACAGGCAGGTGACTTAATAGACAGGTGACTTATTTGACAAGTGACTTAACAGACAGGTGACTTAACAGACAGATGTGAACTGTAACAGGATAAAACCAACTTAATTTCTCCCCCCAAATCTTCGTATACAATGAACGATCTCTCAAGAAAACGAACGAAAACGAAAGAAAATTGTGAAATTAAAGAAAATGATGTAATTAAAGAAAATGTTGAAATTAAAGAAAATGTTGAAATTAAAGAAAATGTTGAAATTCCTCCAATTACCGAGAGAGAGAGAGAGAGAGAGAGAGAGAGAGAGAGAGAGAGAGAGAGAGGAAAGGATAATTAATGTGTGTGTGTGTGTGTGTGTGTGTGTGTATTCTCTAACATTCACACAGACTCACACACGTACATATACAGTACATGCACACACAATTTTATACATGCTCTTACACACACACACATACACACACACACACATAATTGCACCTAGCTCTAAACACACACCTGTACACTGGGCCACACCTAAACACACACACCTGTACACACCTACACACACACACACCTGTACACCTTGCCACACCTACAAACACACACACCTGTACACCTGGCCACACCTACACACACACACACCTGTACACCTGGCCACACCTACAAACACACACACCTGGCCACACCTACAGACACACACACCTGGCCACACTTACACACATCTGTACACCTGGCCACACCTACACCACTTTCTGAGTCACTTTTTCTGTTTCCTCCATCATCAAATTATTCTCTTTCTTCGTTTATTTTTATACCTCTCCGTAAAGTGTGGTAGAGTGTCTGTCTGTGCTGTCTTTTCGTTATAAACAAATACAACAATAACAAAAACAACAACAATAACAAAAACAATAACAACAACAATAATAACAATAATAACAACAATAACAAAAACAACAATAACAACAACAATAATAACAACAATAACAACAATAACAACAACAATAATAATAACAATAATAACAATAACAAAAACAACAATAACAATAATAACAATAATAACAACAATAACAACAACATCATTAGCTAAACAAAACAGAAATCACCTCACAACTAAATAAATATCATCTCTACACACACACACACACACACACACACACACACACACACACACACACGACCTTGTTCCATAGGATCCAATGTTCTTTTATTTTGCCTGATTAAGGAGTTCAGGAGGCCTTTTTCGGGGGGAGGGGGGGGGGGGGAGAGTCCTGCAGAGTTACGAGCTGGTATTGTAAGGATAGGCTGGAGTCCTGTCCCTTATTGTTGGGGTCTCTGTTGTTATGGCTCGGGTAGGATCGTAGGATGGTGGGAGAGGGGGGATGGGTGAGGAGGATGTTGCGGTGGGGGGGGGAATGGTAGGGGAGGGGGGAGGGATGGTGAAGTAGTGATGGTGGGGAAGGAATGGAGGGTAAAGGAAGGATGATGGGGAGGAGGAAGGGAAGGGAAGGGAAGGGAGGGTATATAAGACTACCAAGGGAGAGGAGGGGGGGGGTCCTATCTCCCCCTCCCCTTCCCTCCCTCCCCCCCACCCCTCCATGGTTTCCTAGTCAGCCGGCGTCATTGTTATGTAAATTTTGTTGTGTACGCGAAGGAAAAGAGCGAATTTGGACAACGAGGCGGTGCTTACATGTGTGTATCTGTGTGTACGTGAGGGAGGGGAGAGGGAGGGGGAGGGGGACATAGGACCCCTCCCCTCCCCCCCTACCCTACCCTACCCTACCCTGCCCTACTCTACCTTACCCTACCCAGTACCCTACCCTACTCTTTCTCGCCTGTCTTGCCCTCCCCTACCCAGTCACTTACTCCCTTGCTTGCTCACTTGCCCTGCCTTGCCCTCGCTCGCTCACATTTTCGCTTATGCAGGTTTCTTTTATCTGTGTTCTCTGAGAGTCCGTTGAGTATAGCTGGGCGCTCTCTCTCTCTCTCTCTCTCTCTCTCTCTCTCTCTCTCTCTCTCTCTCTCTCTCTCTCTCTCTCTCTCTCTTACCCTCCCTCCAACAGGCACTTGTCTCAGATACCTCCAAAAACAAAATACCCCTCCTATCCTCCTTCCCCTCCTCCTACCCCCTTCCCCTCCTCGCACCCCCTCCCTCCTACCCCCTTCCCCTCCTCCTTCCCCTCCTCCTACCCCCTCCCTCCTACCCTCCTTCCCCTCCTCCTTCCCCTCCTCCTACCCCCTCCTCCCCTCTCCTCCCCCCCCCTTAGTACAAGTTGCCCAACACCTCACTTGTGTGTTTATGTAAATACTGTCGTCTTGTCTCCCACTTGTCCAGGAAAACTTGTCTATCTGACTGGGCCAACTGGGTGACTCACTCGACTCCTAATATAAGAGTCTGGGGTTCGAATCTCCACTCATGGGCCTTTGACTCACTCGGTTTATCTGGCTAGCTGGAGGAGGGACTCGTTTATTTATGTAGAGGATATGGGTTCGAGTCTCCGGGTATGAAAATAATACTACTAGCAACAACACCACCACTATTACCAGCAACACCACCACCACTACTACTAGCAACACCACCACCACTACTACTAGCAACACCACCACCACCACTACTACTAGCAACACCACCACCACTATTACCAACAACACCACCACCACTACCACTACCAGCAACACCACCACTACCACCCCCCACCCTCTCACCACACAACCCCTTAACCACCCCAACCATCAACCACACACCACCACACCCCCCTACACACACCACCAACCACACCCCCCCAACCACACCCCCAACCACACCGTCAACCACATCCCCAACCACACCGTCAACCACACCCCACCAGATAAGGTAAATCCACACAATATGGTCCACATAAGGTTTCCTCTCGGCAGTTTCCTCTTCACCATCAGTTATCATATTTCCCCATCTTTATTCCTCTCTCTCTTACTTCCCTTTTTATTCATTGTCACACCCACGAGTTATCTCCTCCTATCTTAACATTCTCCCCCTTCTATTCTTCCTTTCTACTTCTTCATATTTTCTTCTGGGTCTCTTTCGTAACTCTTTTTTTTTGTTCTTTTGTTCATATGTTTCCATTTATCAGTTTTTATGTCTGTCTCTATCTATATTTCTTTTCTCTCACTCTCTCTTTTCTCTCTCTTTTTTGTCTCTCGTTCACTTTCTCTATCACTCTCTCTCTCTCTCTCTCTCTTCCTTACATTCTTCATCACTATGTTGTGTTTATAATTATCTGCATTATTTGTCGTCTCTTTCTGTAAATCTTCCATCTTTCTCTCCCAATTCCTTCATTTATTGTTTCCTTTCACCATCCACTTACTTTATTAACTCTATCCACCAATTCTTCTTCTCTTTCTTTAACACCATCAATTATTTTTTTATCTCTTGAACTTCGTCTTTAATCTCGCGTTATCTCTTGGTGTTCGTTAGTGTTGAGAGAGAGAGAGAGAGAGAGAGAGAGAGAGAGAGAGAGAGAGAGAGAGAGAGAGAGAGAGAGAGAGTCTCTAGTCTCTCACTTAACCAGTATACGTGTTAAACTGTCTCATAAGGTTTAGGTCATGTTCGTCTCAACTCTCAAGTGTTCACCCTAGAGGGAGTGTTCACAGGGAGGTATAACACAGTGGCTCGGTAAGTTAGCGACGGCACATAAAGCTATTTATTGTTCTCTTCCTCCTCCTCCTCCTCCTCTTCCCCCTCCTCCTCCTCCTCTTCCCCCTCCTCCTCCTCCTCTTCCCCCTCCTCCTCCTCCTCTTCCCCTCCTCCTCCTCCTCTTCCTCCTCCTCCTCCTCTCACATGTGCACTCGTAAATATCTTTTATGGATACCGAGGTAAAATTTTTGATATTCCTAGGGGTGAGGGAGGTGAGGGAGGGGTGAAGGAGGTGAAGGAGGGGTGAGGGAGGAGAAGGAGGGGTGAGGGGGGTGAGGGAGGGGTGAGGGAGGGAGGGGTGAGGGAGGTGAAGGAGGGGTGAGGGAGGTGAGGGAGGGGTGAGGGGGGTGAGGGAGGGTGGTGAGGGAGGGGTGAGGGAGGTGAAGGAGGGGTGAGGGAGGTGAGGGAGGGGTGAGGGAGGTGAAGGAGGGGTGAGGGAGGTGAAGGAGGGGTGAGGGAGGTGAGGGAGGGGTGAGGGAGGGGTGAGGGAGGTGAAGGAGGGGTGAGGGAGGTGAGGGAGGGGTGAGGGAGGAGAAAGAGGGGTGAGGGAGGTGAGGTAGGAGGGGTGAGGGAGGTGAGGTAGGAGGGGTGAGGGAGGTGAGGCAGGAGTGAGGGAGGTGATGGAGGGGTGAGGGAAGTGAAGGAAGGGTGAGGGAGGTGAGGGAGGGGTGAGGGAGGTGAAGGAGGGGTGAGGGAGGTGAAGGAGGGGTGAGGGAGGAGAAGGAGGGGTGAGGGAGGTGAGGGAGGGGTGAGGGAGGTGAAGGAGGGGTGAGGGAGGAGAAGGAGGGGTGAGGGAGGTGAAGGAGGGGTGAGGGAGGTGAAGGAGGGGTGAGGGAGGTGAAGGAGGGGTGAGGGAGGTGAAGGAGGGGTGAGGGAGGTAGGAAGGGAGGGGTGAGGGGGTGAAGGAGGGGTGAGGGAGGTGAAGGAGGGGTGAGGGAGGTGAAGGAGGGGTGAGGGAGGTGAAGGAGGGGTGAGGGAGGTGAAGGAGGGGTGAGGGAGGAGAAGGAGGGGTGAGGGAGGTGAAGGAGGGGTGAGGGAGGTGAAGGAGGGGTGAGGGAGGTGAGGAAGAGGTGAGGGAAGCGAGGGAGGGGTGAGGGAGGTGAAGGAGGGGTGAGGGAGGTGAGGGAGGGGTGGAGAGAGGTGGTGAGGGAGGTGAGGGAGAGGTGAGGGAGGTGAGGTAGGGGTAGAGAGGTGGTGAGGGAGGTGAGGGAGAGGTGGGGGAGGTGAGGGAGGTGAGGTAAGGGTGGAGAGAGGTGGTAGAGGGGTGAGGGAGGTGAGGTAGGGGTGGAGAGAGGTGGTGGAAGGGTGAGGGAGGTGGGGAAAGTGATGGGGGTAGATGAGAGGTGAGGGAGGATTTATAGAAGAGTGAGGGAGGTGAGAGTAGGGTGAGGGGGGTGAGAGAGCGGTGAGGAAGGTGGGGAGGGAGGGGTGGAGTGGGGGAGGGAGGGGAGGGTGCTAGAGGGTGGTGGTGGGGAGTATAAAGTTATTTTCCACTACCTCTTCCTCCTCACTTCCTCTTGTTCCTCCTTCTCTTCCTTACTTTCTTTCTCCTCCTCATCCCCTTCCACCTCTTACCCCTCTTCCTCATTCTTCAAAACCTACTCCCTCCACCTTGCCCCCTTTCCCTCTTTCTTCTCTTCCACCCTTCCTCCTCCTCGTCCCCCTCCTCCCCTCCTCCTCCTCCTCGTCCTCTCTCTTCCCACCCTTCCTCCTCCTTGCCCCCTTCCTACTCCTCCTCCTCGCCCCTCCCCTCCTCCTCCTCCTCCTCTCCCCCTCCTCCTCCTCGCCCCCTCCTCCTCCTCGCCCCCTCCTCCTCCTCCTCGCCCCCTCCTCCTCGCCCCTCCTCCTCCTTCCTCCTCCTCCTCGCCCCCTCCTCCTCGCCCCTCCTCCTCCCCCCTCCTCCTCCTTCCTCCTCCTCCTCGCCCCCTCCTCCTCCCCCTCCTCCTCCCCCCTCCTCCTCCCCCCTCCTCCTCCTCGCCTCCTCCTCCTCGCCCCCTCCTCCTCGCCCCTCCTCCTCCCCCCTCCTCCTCCCCCTCCTCCTCCTCCTCCTCCTCCCCTCCTCCTCGCCCCTCCTCCTCCCCCCTCCTCCTCCCCGCCTCCTCCTCCTCGCCTCCTCCTCGCCCCTCCCCTCCTCCTCCTCGTCCCCCTCCTCCTCTTCATCCCCCTCCTCATCCTCCTCCTCCCCTCTCCTCCAACCCCTCCTCGCCCCCTCCTCCTCGCCCCCTCCTCCTCCTTCCTGTACCTCCTCCGTTACCTCCCTTGCCACGCTACCTAACCTCGGTGTCTTTATCTTCCTCACAACTAAAATTCAGGTCAGACTCTGTATTGGGGGGGGACATTCTCTCTCTCTCTCTCTCTCTCTCTCTCTCTCTCTCTCTCTCTCTCTCTCTCTCTCTATTCTTGGTAATCTTTCGTTTCTGTGTGTGTGTGTGTGTGTGTGTGTGTGTGTGTGTGTGTGTATTATGAATAATTAGGTTTACAACTAGACACAAATTTATATATATACATACACATATACACATAGATACATACTGTATATATACTGTATACCTATACATACACACACTTATGCAAGTACTTTACTATATGATTATGTATACCTTCTGTCTCACTCACTCACTCACTAGCTCACTCACTCACTAGCTCACTCACTCACTAGCTCACTCACTCACTCACTATCTCACTCACTCACTCACTAGCTCACTCACTCACTCACTATCTCACTCACTCACTCACTAGCTCACTCACTCACTCACTCACTAGCTCACTCACTCACTCACTCACTCACTCACTCACTAGCTCACTCACTTACTCACTCACTCACTCACTCTGTCTGTTTGTCTTACTCTCTGTCTGACCGTCTGTCTCTCTCCCCCTCTCTCACTCAAACTCTTACCCCTCTCTCTCAATAAGCACAAACTCTATTACACACACACACACACACACACACACACACACACACACACACACACACACACTCCACCAAACTCGGTGGTGGCCAGACAGCAGCAGTAGACACAGGCAGTGGCACTTGACCGCTCTTGACAAGGGAACTTAGAGTGCCAAGTTGACCTCCTGTGTGCCGAGGAGGGTCACCGTTAAGGCAAAGTTGGCTCTGTGTGTGTGTGTGTGTGTGTGTGTGTGTGTGTGTGTGTGTTAAGGTGAGTGTTGTCTTGTATGTTTGTGTATGTATGTCTCTGTTTATCAATTTGCTCTCTCTCTCTCTCTCTCTCTCTCTCTCTCTCTCTCTCTCTCTCCATTAGGAAAGTAACTTAGGTATTCGAGGAAGTTGTGCAGGAGATAAATTGATTACTAACACACCTGAATCTCTCTCTCTCTCTCTCTCTCTCTCTCTCTCTCTCTCTCTTTCTCTCTTTCTTTATCTGTCTGCCTGTCTCAGGTATTCGTGCGAGATACAGTCATTAAAAACTCTACCACTAATTTTCCTTAATAATAAGAATAATAAAACAAAGATCACACACACAATATACACACATACACATACACACACACACACACACACACAGTATACACACATATACACACATATACACACAGTATACACACACACACACACTTCCTTCAGCCTTCATAGGGTAAGGACGTGTGTAGTCGGCGCTGACTGCTAAAGCGGCCGTGGTCTCTTGATCATGGAGACAGCTGCCAGCCCGGTCTGTCGGGCCCTCCCCTCCCCCATCTGGATTTATCAATAACCTCACACCAACAGTACAGTGCAAAGATTGACGAATAACCCACAATTGATATACAAAAGTGGCAATTTCAACTCGAAGGAAAAGCACAAAAACACAGCAATACTGAGTGTGGCTGGATAACGAGATCTGAGATTGCCGAGTTCCACGACAATTTAAATAATGAGTTACTTAATGCACAAAGGCAGAACATACCATACAGAAAACTCAGATCAGACAACAATGACCCAATGGATAAATAATTATTTAAAGAACATCATTGGCCAAAGGAAGGCTATAGGTAGAAGGATAAATCGTGGCGAAATTCACCTCCGGGACTATTATAGGGTATTGGCGAGTAGGGTTAAAACCGAGATAAGGAAAGCAAAGAGGAATAATGAGGTAAGGATAGCAAGGGAGGCAAAGACAAACCCCAAAGGATTCTACCAAATGTACCAAACTAAAACACGAGAAAAGATTGGACCAATACGGTCAGACTCCGGCGAGCTCACTGATAACGACGGAGAAATGAGCAATAATTTGAATAAATATTTTTCAACAGTTTTCACCAGCGAAAATTTAAACATGATACCCGAGGCACCGACTCTATTCAGAGATAGTGAAGAAAACAAATTAAGTGAGATAGTAGTGACTAGTAACGATGTTAGTAAGCAAATAGACAAACTAAAGCCTAATAAGTCACCTGGTCCCGATGAGATATTTGCCAGAGTATTAAAGGAATGTAAGGAAGAGCTTAGTATGCCCTTAGCAAAGTTGTTTAACATGTCCTTAAAAACAGGTGTAGTACCAGAATCCTGGAGGATAGCGAATGTAATACCGATCTTCAAGAAGGGGGATAGATCACTATCCTCTAACTACCGCCCAATCAGTCTAACATCAATAGTAGGCAAATTACTGGAAGCAATCATTTCAAACTCTATTCGAAATCACCTGGAGAAGCACAGATTGATCAATGATTCCCAGCATGGCTTCACAAGCGGACGTTCTTGCCTAACTAATCTATTAACATTCTTTTCATCAGTTTTCGAATCAGTGGACGAGGGGCACAATTATGATGTGGTATATCTCGACTTTAGCAAAGCCTTCGACAGAGTACCCCACGAAAGACTAATTAGAAAGGTAGAAGCTCATGGCATCAAAGGTGACATCCTTAAATGGATTAGGGCGTGGTTACAGGACAGGAAACAGCGAGTGAGCATTAACGGCACTAAGTCCCATTGGAGCAACGTCACAAGTGGAGTTCCCCAAGGCTCAGTACTTGGACCATTATTGTTTATTATATACATAAACGACATAGATATCGGCATAGACAGCAACATAAGTAAATTTGCTGATGATACTAAAATAGGACGTGTTATCAAATCTGACGAGGACTCGGCAAAACTACAGGAGGATCTAAACAAATTTTTCGAATGGTCTGAAAAATGGCAGATGAAATTCAACATTGACAAATGTAAAGTACTCAGTATAGGAATGTAAACAGGGAAACCAGATACCAGATGAACAACGATGCCATAGAGAAATCCGACTGCGAGAGAGATTTAGGAGTAATGATAAGTAGGAACCTTAAGCCAAGTAAACAATGTGTTTTTGCTCGTAACAAGGCTAATAAAGTACTTGGGTTCATACAAAGGAGTGTTAGTTACAAGACTAGCGAGGTCATCCTAAAACTGTATCTTGCTCTTGTGAGACCACACCTGGATTACGCAGTCCAGTTCTGGTCACCGTATTACAGAATGGATATAGAATCCTTGGAAAGAATTCAGAGGAGAATGACAAGACTAATCCCGGGTATCAGGAACCTTGAGTATAGAGACAGGTTAAAGCATCTTAATTTGCACTCCCTTGAGAGACGTAGAGCGAGGGGCGACCTGATAGAGGTGTATAAATGGAAGGCAGGGCTAAACAAAGGGGACATTACAAAGGTACTCAAATTATCCAACCAGGAGCGAACTCGTAACAATGGTTTTAAATTGGACAAATTTAGATTTAGGCGTGAAATAGGTAAACACTGGTTTGGAAACAGAGTAGTGGATGAATGGAACAAGTTACCAAATATCATCATTAACTCGAATACGCTGAATTGCTTCAAACATAGGTTGGATGCTCATATGAGCAATAGGGGTTGGGTGTAAACGGGACTGCCCAGTATGGGCCAATAGGCCCGCTGCAGTTTCCTCCATAAGAACATAAGAACATAAGAATGGAGGACACTACAGCGGGCCTATTGGCCCATACTGGGCAGTCCCATTTACACCCAACCCCTATTGCTCATATAAGCAGCCAACTGTATATTTTCAGCCTTCCGCTGCCTCGGTGTTTCAATAAACCGTTAACTATTATTTATTTTATATTATTATTACACCTATATAAGCCTAAGGACTCGACACATATTAATATATATATATATATATAATATATAATATATATATATATATATATATATATATATATATATATTAATATATATATAAATTTGTAAGATGTAATAGATAAATTAGATAGACAATTTATTCAAGTTTTAACAACGATTATTATCTAGGAAAAAACAAGAAATAAATTAGAATAAATCAATTTATTTTATTCGTGTTAAAAGCTTCGTCTGTGTCTGTGTGTCTGTCTGTCGTTATCTGACCTCTGGCATGATTGGGGGGGGGGAGAGGAGGAAGGAGGGGAGAGTGAGAGGGAAGGAGGAGAAGAGGGCAGAGGGTAGGGAAGAGAGAGAGAGAGAGAGAGAGAGAGAGAGAGAGAGAGAGAGAGAGAGAGAGAGAGAGAGAGAGAGAGAGAGAGAGAGAGAGAGAGAGAGAGGGGCACATGCAACAACCATCACAATACAGTAAGATATCCAACAGACAGACAGGCAGACAGACAGACAGACACACAGACAGACAGGCAGACAGACAGACAGACACACAGACAGACACACACAGTAAGATATCCGGAGTGTGAAGGAAGACGTATTGTGGCAACATTTTTTACGGACCACTATAAGAGATGGCCCAGTACAGGATGATGTATGGCCGGAAACGTGGCCATGATAAACCTACTACAGGGCCACTCTTATTATGTATGGTGTATAGTGTGTGTGTATGGTGGTGTATAGTGTGTGTGTATGGTGGTGTATAGTGTGTGTGTATGGTGGTGTATAGTGTGTGTGTGTATGGTGGTGTATAGTGTGTGTGTGTATGGTGGTGTATAGTGTGTGTGTATGGTGGTGTATAGTGTGTGTGTATGGTGGTGTATAGTGTGTGTGTATGGTAGTGTATAGTGTGTGTGTATGGTGGTGTATAGTTGATGGGTGTTGTATAGTGATCATTAAATCATACAGACTACAAAACAAACTCACTCATCCTAAAATCCTTCAAGGACATCATCTTTAGGACCCCTTCTCCCCTCCTTTATCCCCCCACCCCCTCTCTCCCCTTCCCTTCCTCTCTTCCCCTCCCTTCCTCTCCCCCCCTCCCTTCCTCTCTCTCCCCCCTCCACCTCCCCCCTCCTCCCCTCACCCCCCTACACCTGTACCGGGCCAAAGGTGTATAATTGAACAGGTGGCTCAGCGGGCACCATGCAGCATGCAGGTAGAGAAGTGTACCAGAGGCGGCTGGTGATGCATACTGTATACCTGCTTCCTCACCCCCTCCCTCCCTCATCACCATCACCCCCAACACCACCAACACCTCCATCATCACCACCATCACCACCCCTCTCCCCCACCATCACCACCCCTCTCCCAACCATCACCACCCCTCTCCCCCACCATCACCACCCCTCTCCCCCACCATCACCACCCCTCTCCCCCACCATCACCACCCCTCTCCCCCACCATCACCACCCCTCGGCCCCCCCATCACCACCCCTCTCCCCCACCATCACCACCCCTCTCCCCCACCATCACCACCACTCAACACACACACATTATACAGTATACATATACAGACTCTTATATAGCTGGGTGTTGGTGGGGGTGAGGGTGGGGTTAGGATGTGGTTGGGGTGGGAGTGGGGGTGTGGGTGAGGGTAGGGTTAGGATGTGGTTGGGGGTGGGAGTGGGGGTGTGGGTGAGGGTAGGGTTAGGATGTGGTTGGGGGTGGGAGTGGGGGTGAGGGTGGGGTTAGGATGTGGTTGGGGGTGGGAGTGGGGGTGTGGGTGAGGGTAGGGTTAGGATGTGGTTGGGGGTGTGGGTGGGGGTGAGGGTGATGGTGGGGTTAGGATGTGGTTGGGGGTGGGAGTGGGGGTGTGGGTGAGGGTAGGGTTAGGATGTGGTTGGGGGTGGGAGTGGGGGTGAGGGTGGGGCTAGGATGTGGGTGGGAGTGGGGGTGTGGGTGAGGGTAGAGTTAGGATGTGGTTGGGGGTGTGGGTGGGGGTGAGGGTGATGGTGGGGTTAGGATGTGGTTGCGGGTGGGAGTGGGGGTGTGGGTGAGGGTAGGGTTAGGATGTGGTTGGGGGTGGGAGTGGGGGTGAGGGTGGGGCTAGGATGTGGGTGGGAGTGGGGGTGTGGGTGAGGGTAGAGTTAGGATGTGGTTGGGGTGGGTAAGGGTGGGGGTGTGGGGGTGGGAGTGAGGGTGGGGGTGTGGTTGGGGGTGGGTAGGGTGGGGGTGGGGGTGTGTGTGGGGGTGGGAGTGAGGGTGGGGGTGTAGATGGGGGTGGGTGGGGGTGGGGGTGTGGGTGGGGGTGGGAGTGAGGGTGGGGGTGTGGTTGGGGGTGGGTAAGGGTGGGGGTGGGGGAATGTGTGGAGAAAGAACGCCATGAGGAATATGGGGAACGGAAGGAGGAATAGAAGAGAGAAAAGAGGAACGGAGGAGGAGGAGGAGGAAAGGTTTATAAAACTCTTAAGGTCTATTTGGAGTACACCTGTGTGAAGAAGCTTGACCTGACCTTACCTAACCTAAGCCTAACGTAACCTAACCTAAGCCTAACGTAACCTAACCTAAGCCTAACGTAACCTAACCTAAGCCTAACGTAACCTAACCTAACGTAAGACTAACCTAAGCCTAACCTAACCTAACCTAAGCCTAACGTAGCCTAACCTAACCTAAGCCTAACGTAACCTAACCTAACCTAAGCCTAACGTAACCTAACCTCGCAGAGTACAGGTGTTCAGGAAGATATTGTAAGATTTCCTAGTTATAAGGTTTCTGGAGGGAGGGAGGGAGAGAGGGAGGGAGGGGGAAGGGGAGGGAAGGGGGAAGGGGAGGGAGGGGGGAAGGGGAGGGAGGGAGGGAGGGAGGGAGGGATGTGTGGAGGGAAGAAGGAAGGGATTGGGTGGGTAGAGGAATGAGAGAGAGAGACCTGGCCATAGTTTTCCAGGGCCAACATACACACAGACCTGGCCACACTCCTCAGGGCCAACATACACACAGACCTGGCCACACTCCTCAGGGCCAACATACACACAGACCTGGCCACACTCCTCAGAGCCAACATACACACAGACCTGGCCACACTCCTCAGGGCCAACATACACACAGACCTGGCCACACTCCTCAGGGCCAACATACACACAGACCTGGCCACACTCCTCAGGGCCAACATACACACAGACCTGGCCACACTCCTCAGGGCCAACATACACACAGACCTGGCCACACTCCTCGGGGCCAACATACACACAGACCTGGCCACACTCCTCAGGGCCAACATACACACAGACCTGGCCACTCGCAGACAAATTCTCGAATTCAATTGCCAGAGTTTGTGGTGGCCGTCGTGATCACATTCTCTCAGAGGTCCACAAAATTTTTCTTGAGATTGTGTTGTGGTCCAGACGGTACCTAACCTAACCTAACCTGACCTACCCCCTAACCTAACCTAACCTGACCTACCCCCTAACCTAACCTAACCTAACCTGACCTACCCCCTAACCTAACCTAACCTGACCTACCCCCTAACCTAACCTAACCTGACCTACCCCCTAACCTAACCTAACCTGACCTACCCCCTAACCTAACCTAACCTGACCTACCCCCTAACCTAACCTAACCTGACCTACCCCCTAACCTAACCTAACCTAACCTGACCTACCCCCTAACCTAACCTAACCTGACCTACCCCCTAACCTAACCTAACCTAACCTAACCTGACCTACCCCCTAACCTAACCTAACCTAACCTACCCCCAACCTAACCTAACCTAACCTAACCTAACCTAACTTAATCTAGAGCAGAAGAGATAATTAGCTAAAACCTTGGCATCGCAGGACCAATCATATCACGGCATAGTAAGATAAGAGCCAATCACCGAACATCATGAACAGTAACAGCCAATCAGAAAACATCATGCAGGGCGAGGACCAATCACAGTACCACGAATAGACTTTACCTCCAAGCGGGGGCTGAGTCTGCTTACTGGGGAAATTGATACAGACGGCCACATATCCGCCAATCATTTGCCAGATGAGTCCCATAACTTGTTGTGGTTGGCTGATTACACTAGTGAGCGGAGGGGCCAGGCTGTGTTCCTGAGCACCGAACATAACAGCAGATATTACGACTGTATGCTTATTATTATTATTAAATTACCCCTGTTTATCTCTCTCTCCCCTCCTCCCTCCCCTCTCTCTCTCCCTACCCCCTCTCTCTCTCTCCCCCCTCCCTCCCCCCCTCCCTATCGACCCATCTACCATTCACAACTCAACACAACAACATTTTATCATCAAAGCTTTAACACTAAAAAAAAAATCCACCTTTCCAATTAGTATTATTTTTCACTTCAAAAACTAATACTTGAAATATTGATCCTTTTAGTGTCACCTCCCCCTCACCTACCCCCCTCTCTACCCCTTACCTACCACCTCTCTACCCCTCACCTACCCCCCTTCTCTCCCCCTCACCTACCCCCCTCTCTACCCCTTACCTACCACCTCTCTACCCCTCACCTACCCCCCTTCTCTCCCCCTCACCTACCCCCCTCTCTACCCCTTACCTACCACCTCTCTACCCTCACCTACCCCCTTCTCTCCCCCTCACCTACCCCCTCTCTACCCCTTACCTACCACCTCTCTACCCCTCACCTACCCCCCTTCTCTCCCCCTCACCTACCCCCCTCTCTACCCCTTACCTACCACCTCTCTACCCCTCACCTACCCCCCTTCTCTCCCCCTCACCTACCCTCCTTCTCTCCCCCTCACCTACCCCTCCTTCTCTCCCCTCACCTACCCCTCCTTCTCTCCCCCTCACCTACCCTCCTTCTCTCCCCCTCACCTACCCCCCTTCTCTCCCCTCACCTACCCCTCCTTCTCTCCCCTCACCTACCCCCCTTCTCTCCCCTCACCTACCCCTCCTTCTCTCCCCTCACCTACCCCCCTCTCTCCCCTCACCTACCCCTCCTTCTCTCCCCTCACCTACCCCTCCTTCTCTCCCTCACCTACCCTCCTCTCTCCCCCTCACCTACCCCCCTCTCTACCCCTCACCTACCCCCTCTCTACCGCTCACCTACCTCCTCTCTACCCCTCACCTACCCCCCTCTCTACCCCTCACCTACCACCTCTCTACCCCTCACCTACCCCCTTCTCTCCCTCTCTCTTCATCCCTCCTTCTTACCTATCCCCCTCCCCCCCCCCTCACTTACCCCTTCCCTTCCATCCTTCACACTTACCTACCTCCCCTCTTCCCTTCATCATCTAGTCCCTCTCCCTCACCCTTTCCTCCCTCCTTCCCTTCCCTCCTTCCCCTTCCCCTCCACCCATCCCCCCCCCAAAATAAATAAAAAATACCCCCCCAAAAAAAAAAAATCCTAAATCCTATTCTCTCACCTGTCTCTACCTGTCTCTACCTGTCTCTACCTGTCTCCTTTCCTCTGTGTTCTCTCTTCCAATTTCATCACCGCCTCTCCCCGTTCCCATGATTCGTAGTTGAGGAAAGCAATAAACACCAATAAACACTAATAGAGAGAGAGAATGGATCAGTATTACGAGGAGAGAGAGAGAGAGAGAGAGAGAGAGAGAGAGAGAGAGAGAGAGAGAGAGAGAGAGAGTGTGTGAGATGCAATATCCGTGTACAGGACTAGTAAGAACGAACAATATTTTCACAGTTATCGAATACAATTGGTCTGTGTGTGTGTGTGTGTGTGTGTGTGTGTGTGTGTGTGTGTGTGTGTGTGTGTGTGTGTGTGTGAAGAACAGTTTTATTCAATATGATAAAACTCACAAGGGAAGTTAATAATAATAATAAGACACCACACACACACACACTACACACACACACACACACACACACACACACACACACACACACACACAGACATAAACAAACTACAGACATAAACAGAGGCATCATCAAGTAACTTCCTAACAGAGAGCCTTTTAAACAGACAGACACAGCCAAACTCGATACATCAAGTCGTCACACAAGAAGGGAATAAGAATATTAACTTAACCAACTCTTTCCTGTAACGCCAAGTGCTTTGAAACTTGGTCAATTTCCCTACCGTCACAACTCGCATCTCTCTCTCTCTTCTCTCTCTCTCTCTCTCTCTCTCTCTCTCTCACTCTCTCTCTCTCTCTCTCTCTCTCTCTCTCTCTCAACAAGAAATGATGCATCGATTTACAAGTCTGGACAGATGATCAGCAAGATACATCACCCTCTTCCCTCCCTCCCCACTTCCCTCCCTCCCCTCCACTTCCCTCCCTCCCCTCCACTCCCTCCCACTTTACATCCCTCCACTCCACTCCCTCCCTCCCTCCTTCCTATCCTTCTACTCCCTCTGTCCACTCTCTCCTTCTCTTCCCTCCTCTCTCACTCTCCGTCTCTCCGTCCCACCGAGAGGGGAAAAAAAAAGAACGGGCTTCTCGATCACACAACGGGAAGAGCCCAGGAGAGACGCACGGACGGACGGGAAGAATCAGAGTTGTGGATAAAACTTATTTCGGAACACACACACACACACACACACACACACACACACACACACACACACACACACAGAGATAATCCCATTTTGGTTCATTTATCTTCAATCACTTCAAAATAATTAAAATATTTTCTATTACATTTTGTTATTTTGGGTTTTGTTTATATAAATTTTGGATAATTGTCAAAATTGAATATAAATCTAAAATGGTCAGTCGGGATTACTTATGTATTATGGAGTGGGAGGGAGGAGGAGGGGTGTTGCAGTATTACCGTTTGGAGGAGAGGGAGAGGTGTACCGGAGAGGAGAGGGAGAGGTGTATTGGAGAGAAGAAGGAGAGGGTTGAGGCGGGGGAGAATGACAGCACCTCCGACCTACCAGAGGTGTATAACATTTACAGAACAGGGAAAATACTGAGCCAACTGTTTCTCTCTTATCTGTATGACACCTTCGTCGTCTCTCCTCCTGTAGGTGTTGAAGCCTTCTTCCTGCTGCTACTGTCGGGTCGTGGTCTTCGATGGCTGCCGAGTAGCCTGCAGGAGCTCAGGTCACGGATGGTAGCTAATCATGCTCGGTTCTCCGGCGACTATTATGTACTATTCTGTGACCTGGTACGGCTTCTCGTCCTCTACGATCTGTTCCTCAGCTGGTCACGCGTCAGCTTCATCCTCGCTCTCCTTCATCTCTCAATCATCTCGTTACTAGAACTGGACGACATACAAGTAGGATATCACATCATCCCCGTCTGGGTGCTGAGAGCGTTCTTCCTGCACGTGTTCCTCAATAACACGGGCTTGGAGGCCATCTTGATCTCCGCCATGATAAAGGTCTCCCTGTTAGTTCTCCTACACATGGTACTTTCTGACCCAAGTGTTGAGATCTCCGGAAGGGTTTTGATGGCCTCCCTCAACACCCCATCCTCCCCCTGACGTAACCCCACCTCCTCCTGACGTGCCCTCCCCCATCCCCCCTCCTCCTGACGTGCCCTCCCCCCACCCACCCCCCCCCCCCGGCTGACTGGCACGCCAACATTTTTCATTGTGATTTTTTTTTTTTTTACAATCTTAATACAATAGAGGCACTTACACATACACTACAGCAGACGTATCCACACTACACAAAATACAACACATGGGAGGAGAGAAAATAGAGAGAGAGAGAGAGAGAAAATAGGGGAGACAGAGATAGGGAGAGAAGAGATAAGGAGAATAAGTGTCATCACCCTCAAACATTATGACAGAGAATACCCGCATCTGAGTGGGTTTTTCTTTTTGTGTCTGTTTCATTAATCTCTCTGACGTGTTCCCCATATATATGTTAGTTAGTTACTACTACTACTACTACTACTACTCGTGGCCTCCCCAATAGCCACACCTTCGCCACCATTTATTTACCTTAATATTAAATATCCTAATACATAAGAAGCTATCCTATCTGTGTTAAATTAGTTGAGCCGCAGATCTATGCGGCATTCAGTGACTGTAGCCTCATAGTCAATATCTGCAGCAGTTGTCGGAGTAGAGGCAGAAGCTCTCGTTCCCCTGAGGCAGAGCAAAGCCGACGGAAGGAGAGAGAAGGAAAGTCGACATCTCATCCAGGCTGTAACATAACTTCTGGGCTGCTGCTTCTGTTCGGATAGCACCTCCGCGAGTCTGGCGTAGAAACATCTTGCACTTGGGCCCATCCCACCAGAGGTTGTGAACACTAGAGGAGTGAAGCTGCCTTGATCAACGTTTTGAATTCTCTTCCCATATACCCTTCTCTTGTCGTTCTCGTTCCTCCTATGTGCAGCATCGAGAGCTAGGTTACGGTGACAAACGGCCATGGGATCAAAAATCCTGATGTCGAAGAAAGCTCGCTGTCCCCGCGTCCAGAATCCTCGAGCACTGACGTCCACACGGGCTTCGTTAGATGTGTTTGAAGTCCTGTGTTGGAAGATCTCGCCATCCAGTGGAAGAAGGGTCGGTTCTACCCTGACATCACGGCAGATTTCCTTCAACATATTTGCTGTGAGATCCCTTACCTCGTCATGCCTCATGCATATGAAGCCCCCTTTCTTGCAGACCATGGCGTGATCGCCATCATAGGAAGAGCCACACACGCATTGGGAGGGCAAACCATCTACTGGCCAACCGTACCTTAGAGCAATGGCATCTGTAAATTCTTGTTTATTAAGGCTGAAACCATTTGCCCTTATCGGTAACGTAGTTAACCAGTTCGAGGCGCCCACCTCCTGCGCTATAGCTACTACTACTACTACTACTACTACTACTACTACTACTACTATTAATAATATTAATAACAATAACAACATCACACTAAGACAACAACCCCTTCACTTATGTCTCGTCCATCACAAACCATAAATTTTATACCAATTTAATATAGAACACAAAATTATTTCAATTGGGAATTATGTTTTTGGGAAAGTATCTCATGGATGGGGGAACAGGTGACGTCCCACAGGTGTCCGTCAGTAGCGAGCAACCGGGGGACCAGCAAGATGAGTCCTCCTCCTTCACCCCAACTTCGTCCTCAACGTCTTCTTCCTTCACCCCTCACCTCACTCCTACATCCTTTCCTTCCCCCTCCTCCTCCTTCACCTCTCACCTCACTCCTTCCTCCTCCTCCTCATCTTTCACTCCTATACCCTTTCCTTCCTCCTCCTTCTCCTTGACCCCTAACCTCACTCCTTCCTCAAAGTCCTCCTCCTTTAACCCTTCCTTCACTCCTTCCCCTTTCACCCTTAACCCAACTTCTCCCTCACCCTCCTTATCCACCAACCCTACCCTGACCCCGTCCTTCATCCCCAACCCTCCTTCAACCACCTCCTTCTTCACCCCTAACCCTAGCCCTCCCTCAACCACCTCCTTCTTCACCCCAACCCTCTCCCCTCCCATCATCTTCACTACGGAGGAGGATGGGGAGGAGGAGGAGGATGAACCCTACTCGTTTTCCATCTACCCGGAGTATCAATGGCAGGTTATCAATGACCTCTTGACTCTAGGGGTGAACATGCTGACAATCCCGGTCTTCGTGCTACGGACGTTTATATTATCACCTCCTGCAGGTACCCACGTCTTTCTCTCCTCCATGTTAGATCTACGTTTCCCCAGGGGCCTCAAGGACACCCAGGAGAGGATGGCGGCCAATTGGAGTAAGTTCTCCGGGGACTACTTCAATATGTTCGGGGTCGTCGTTCCCATCCTGGTCATCGTAGACGCCCACAGACACATCACCATCGTCTCTCTTGTACTGGCGCTGGCTCTCTTCTTCCTCTGTGGGTTCGTGAGACTCAAGAAGAGGCTAATAGGCAAGTACTGCATCTCGAGCTGGGTACAAAGAGCCTTTATGCTCCTCCTGGTTCTCCTAGTCTCTGGTGTAGGGTCCCTGTTGGTCTACTCCTTCGTCAAAGTTACTCTCCTGAGCTTCCTCCACCTGGTGCTACACGACCCACAGGTGAGGAATCCTTATCACTTAAGAGTCACGCGTTGAAGGTTTCTCATGCCGTCTAGTTAACGTAAGTCACTAAAAACATTTATCTAGGTAACTTATTTTTTTTTTTTGTAAACACCAACACTACCATCAGTGATAAAGAGGAGGAAAAAGACCTGAAGAAGAGGAAGAGGCGAACGAAGAGGAGAGGGAGAGTGGATAGGTGACAAAGAGGAGGAAGAGGAAGAGGAGAATGGATAGATGACAAAGAGGAAGACAAGGAGAAGGAAGGAGAAGGAAGAAGAGGAAGAAGAAGAAGAAGAAGAAGAAGAAGAGGAGGAGGAGGAAGAGTGAGAGGAAGAGGAGGAGGAGGAGAACTACGTAACAGCCGCCTCCTCCAGATTACCAACAAGTCTTACACTACCCGCATCTGTGTGGGTTTTTTCACTCCCTTTCTCTCCCTATCTGGCTTTCACACTCCCTCTTTCTCTCTCTCGTTCTTTCTCTCTCTCTCTCTGTCTTTTGATCTCTATCCCTTTTGGTATCTTGAGCTCTCTCTCTCTCTCTCTCTCTCTTAATACCACTTCAGCGACCTTATTATATTTTATTATTATTATTGAAAGGAATACTGAGAGAGAGAGAGAGAGAGAGAGAGAGAAATAGAGAGAGAGAGAGAGAGAGAGAGAGAGAGAGAGAGAGAGGAGAGGCTCGACTAGTGTCCTCGCTCACGCTGTTCTTGGCTGGCCAGCGTTTCCTCCTAACATTTGCTGTACCAATAACTGTCACTCACTGTACTGTGTGTGTGTGTGTAGACCTCCTCTCTCTCTCTCTCTCTCTCTCTCTCTCTCCCTCTCTCTCTCTCTCTCTCTCTCTCTCTCTCTCAATTTACAGTGGTCCCTGCTATATACACACACACACACATACATACGATATACACATCCATACACCCACCATACACACCCATACACCCACCCTACACATCCATACACCCACCATACACACCCATACACCCACCATACACATCCATACACCCACCCTACACACCCATACACCCACCATACACACCCATACACCCACCATACACACCCATACACCCACCATACACACCCATACACCCACCATACACACCCATACACCCACCCTACACATCCATACACCCACCATACACATCCATACACCCACCATACACACCCATACACCCACCATACACACCCATACACCAACCATACACCAACCATACACACCCATACACCCACCATACACACCCATACACCAACCATACACCAACCATACACCCACCATACACACCCATACACCAACCATACACCAACCATACACACCCATACACCCACCATACACACCCATACACCTCACACACAGTCAATAATCGGCTCATACACCGCTCCAACTAATACACACATCAAGAACTTTTAGATTACACCCGATAATCCGATTACACCCCTAAAAAAGTATAATTACTTTTTATATTTTTTTTTTATTATACTTTGAGGCGAAAAAGTATTACACAGTATAGTCTTTCGTTTATGTTATTGAATATATATATTATTTTTTATAATGGTTGGTAATATAACGCAAATTACAGTATACAGTTTATGGGTGTATTACTGTGTGTGTGTGTGTGTGTGTGTGTGTGTGTGTGTGTGTGTGTGTGTGTGTGTGTGTGTGCATTAGAGAAAGTAACTTAGACTTACATTAGAGAAAGCAACTTAGTGGATATATTAATTGAAGGAGATATTCGTTCTGTCTCTGTCTGTCTGTCTGTCTGTCTCTCTTTGTGTCTGTCTGTCTGTCTGTCTGTCTGTCTGTCTCTTCTCCGCCATTGGTGTCCACTTCAGCCTCTGTACCGTCACCTAAAATTCGCCCGTCACACAAGCGGAAATTACGCGGAAAGTTAAAGGTTCTTGACCGATAGTAACGGTGTGAAGTCCTGGTGGGCGCCTCTCACTCTCCCAGCCCTCACTCTCCCAGCTCTCACTCTCCCAGCCCTCACTCTCCCAGCCCTTACTCTCCCAGCTCTCACTCTCCCAGCCCTTACTCTCCCAGCCCTCACTCTCCCAGCCCTCACTTTCCCAGCCCTCTCTCCCAGCCCTCACTCTCCCAGCCCTCACTCTCCCAGCCCTCACTCTCCCAGCCCTTACTCTCCCAGCCCTCACTCTCCCAGCCCCACTCTCCCAGCCCTCACTCTCCCAGCCCTTACTCTCCCAGCCCTCACTCTCCCAGCCCTTACTCTCCCAGCCCCACTCTCCCAGCCCTCACTCTCCCAGCCCTTACTCTCCCAGCTCTCACTCTCCCAGCCCTCACTCTCCCAGCCCTTACTCTCCCAGCCCTCACTCTCCCAGCCCTTACTCTCCCAGCCCCCACTCTCCCAGCCCTCACTCTCCCAGCCCTTACTCTCCCAGCTCTCACTCTCCCAGCCCTCACTCTCCCAGCCCTCACTCTTCCAGCCCTCACTCTCCCAGCCCTCACTCTCCCAGCCCTCACTCTCCCAGCCCTCACTCTCCCAGCCCTCACTCTCCCAGCCCTCACTCTCCCAGCCCTCACTCTTCCAGCCCTCACTCTCCCAGCCCTCACTCTCCCAGCCCTCACTCTCCCAGCCCTCACTCTCCCAGCCCTCACTCTCCCAGCCCTTACTCTCCCAGCCCTCACTCTCCCAGCCCCCACTCTCCCAGCCCTCACTCTCCCAGCCCTTACTCTCCCAGCCCTCACTCTCCCAGCCCTTACTCTCCCAGCCCCCACTCTCCCAGCCCTCACTCTCCCAGCCCTTACTCTCCAGCTCTCACTCTCCCAGCTCTCACTCTCCCAGCCCTCACTCTCCCAGCCCTCACTCTCCCAGCCCTCACTCTCCCAGCCCTCACTCTTCCAGCCCTCACTCTTCCAGCCCTCACTCTCCCAGCCCTCACTCTTCCAGCCCTCACTCTCCCAGCCCTCACTTTCCCAGCCCTCTCTCCCAGCCCTCACTCTTCCAGCCCTCACTCTTCCAGCCCTCACTCTCCCAGCCCTCACTCTTCCAGCCCTCACTCTTCCAGCCCTCACTCTCCCAGCCCTCACTCTCCCAGCCCTTACTCTCCCAGCCCTCACTCTCCCAGCCCTTACTCTCCCAGCCCTCACTCTCCCAGCCCTCACTCTCCCAGCCCTCACTTTGACACTCACTCGTCTGTGATCTTCAATTGTTATTGGCCCGTTTGAGATGTTGTGTGTGTGTGTGTGTGTGTGTGTGGTGTGTGTGTGTGTGTGTGTGTGTGTGTGTGTGTGTGTGTGTGTGTGTGTGTGGTGTGTGTGTGTGTGTGTGTGTGTGTGTGTGGTGTGTGTGTGGTGTGTGTGTGTGTGTGTGGTGTGTGTGTGTGTGTGTGTGTGTGTTTGGTGTGTGTGGTGTGTGTGTGTGTGTGTGGTGTGTGTGTGTGTGTGTGTGTGTGTGTGTGTGTGTGGTGTGTGTGTGTGTGTGTGTGTGTGTGTGGTGTGTGTGTGTGTGTGTGTGTGTGTGGTGTGTGTGTGTGTGTGTGTGTGGTGTGTGTGTGTGTGTGGTGTGTGTGTGTGTGTGTGTGTGTGTGTGTGTGTGACCTAACCTAACCTATACTGAGAAAGAATAAGACAGAAGGTGAGATTAATTCATGTCTTTGTTGGTGCGGTTTTGTTATAGCTCCCGGACAGACAGACAGACAGACAGACAGACAGTCAGACAGGTAGACAGACAGACAGACAGACAGACATCATAATAACCTCTACTATCTCTCTCCCTCCTTTCCTAGAGAGAGAGAGAGAGAGAGAGAGAGAGAGAGAGAGAGAGAGAGAGAGAGTAATAACAACTACTAGTAAGGTACAAATACAACATAACACAACACAACACAACACAACACAACACAACACAACACACAACAACACAACACAACACAACACAACACAACACACACAACAACACAACACAACACAACCACATAACACAACACACACGACACACAACACAACACAACACAACACAACACAAGACAACACACAACACAACACACAACACAACACACACAACACACACAACACAACACAAACACAACACACACACAACAACACACAACACACACACAACACACACACCAAACACAACACACACCACAACACAACACAACACAACACAACACAACACAACACTAACACAACACAACACACAACACAACACACAACAACACACACAACACAACACACAACACACAACAACACACACAACACAACACAACACAACACAACACAACACAACACAACACACCACAACACAACACAACACAACACACAACAACACTACAACACAACACAACACAACACACAACAACACACACAACACAACACACACAACAACACTAACACAACACAACACAACACAACACACAACAACACACCACAACACAACACAACACAACACAACACACAACACAAACACAAACACAACACAACACAACACAACACACACAACACAACACAACACAACACACAACAACAACACAACACACCACAACACAACACAACACAACAAAACACAACAACACAACACAACACAACACTAACACTAACACAACACAACACAACACACAACAACACACAACAACACAACACAACACAACACACCATAACACAACACAACACACCACAACACAACACAACACAACACACCACAACACAACACAACACAACACAACACAACACACAACACAACACAACACAACACAACACACACACAACACAACACACACACAACACAACACAACACAACACACCACAACACAACACAACACACCACAACACAACACAACACAACACAATACAACACAACACAACACTACACAACACAACACAACACAACAACACAACACAACACAACACAACACAACACAACACAACACACCACAACACAACACAACACAACACAACACAACACTACACAACACAACACAACACAACAACACAACACAACACAACACTACACAACACAACACACAACACTACACAACACAACACAACACACCACAACACAACACAACACAACACTAACACTGTGCCTGGTGTAATGTTCCTCCATCTTGTAATATTTCCTCCACGAAATTGAATTTGTAATTTGGGGAATGAATAATGGAACATAAGAGAAGGTAAACAAAGAGGCGATAAACAGAGGAATAAGGCAGAAAGGGAGATACATACAAGGGGTGTGTGACGGGTGTGTGACGGGTGTGTGACGGGTGTGTGTGACGGGTGTGTGACGGGTGTGTTAAGGGGTGTGTGACGGGTGTGTGTGACGGATGTGTGACGGGTGTGTGTGACGGATGTGTGACGGGTGTGTGTGACGGATGTGTGACGGGTGTGTTAAGGGGTGTGTTAAGGGGTGTGGGTGTGACGGGTGTGTGACGGGTGTGTTAAGGGGTGTGTGTGTGGGGGTGTGTGACGGGTGTGTGTGACGGGTGTGTTAAGGGGTGTGGGTGTGACGGGTGTGTGACGGGTGTGTGACGGGTGTGTTAAAGGTGTGGTAAGGGTGAGTTAAAAGGGGTGTTTAAGGGGTTAAAGGGTGTTTCAGAGTAGTCAAATTAGATACCTAACCTAACCTAACCTAACCTAACCTAACCCTAGACCCTAAAAGAACTACTATTATTCACAATACAAACAGTAACATTAACTTGGGTGTTTACATAGTCTGTACAAGGCCTGGGTCACCCCCCTCTCGTTAGTTGTTTGTTTATTTGTGTTATGTGAACTTTCAAGACAACTGAGGCCCCCTGAGAGAGAGAGAGAGAGAGAGAGAGAGAGAGAGAGAGAGAGAGAGAGAGAGAGAGAGAGAGAGAGTGTGTGTGTGTGTGTGTGTGTGTGTGTGTGTGTGTGTGTGTGTGTGTGTGTGTGTGTGTGTGTGTGTGTGTGTATTATTCTTGTTGCTGTAAATAAATGAAACCTGGAAAGAGAAGTCGAGTGAACATTATTGATTTGAGCTAAAGTGTTCTGTTTTACGTGTGTGTGAGAGAGAGAGAGAGAGAGAGAGAGAGAGAGAGAGAGAGAGAGAGAGAGAGAGAGAGAGAGAGAGAAGAAGAATACCAGAAGAAAAGAGGAAGAGGAGGGGGAGGAGGAGGATAGGGAGGGGAAGGAGGACGAAGAGGAAGAAGGACGGGAAAGAATAGATAAAGACTGAACGAGTTAGGAGGAGGGTAGGAAGAGGTAGGAGGAGGTAGGAGGAGGAGGAGGTAGGAAGAGGTAGGAGGAGGTAGGAGGAGGTAGGAAGAGGTAGGAAGAGAAGGATAGGAAGAGGTAGGATAGGTAGGAGGATGGTAGGAGTGGTAGGAGGAGGGTAGGAAGAGGTAGGAGAGGTAGGAGGAGGTAGGAGTGGTAGGAGGAGGGTAGGATAGGTAGGAGGAGGGTAGGAGAGGTAGGAGGAGATAGGAGGAGGGGAGGGGAGGAGGAGGGTAGGAGGAGGGGAGGGGAGGAGGAGGGTAGGAAGAGGTAGGAGGAGGTAGGAGGAGGGGAGGGGAAGAGGAGGGTAGGAGGAGGGGAGGGGAGGAGGAGGGTAGGAAGAGGTAGGAGGAGGTAGGAGGAGGGGAGGGGAGGAGGAGGGTAGGAAGAGGTAGGAGAGGTAGGAGGAGGTAGGAGTGGTAGGAGGAGGGTAGGATAGGTAGGAGGAGGGGAGGAGGAGGGTAGGAAGAGGTAGGAAGAGGTAGGAGAGGTAGGAGGAGGTAGGAGTGGTAGGAGGAGGGTAGGATAGGTAGGAGGAGGGTAGGAGAGGTAGGAGGAGGGTAGGAGGAGGGGAGGGGAGGAGGGTAGGAAGAGGTAGGAGGAGGTAGGAGGAGGGGAGGGGAGGAGGAGCGTAGGAAGAGGTAGGAGAGGTAGGAGGAGGTAGGAGTGGTAGGAGGAGGGTAGGATAGGTAGGAGGAGGGGAGGAGGAGGGTAGGAAGAGGTAGGAAGAGGTAGGAGAGGTAGGAGGAGGTAGGAGTGGTAAGAGGAGGGTAGGATAGGTAGGAGGAGGGTAGGAGAGGTAGGAGGAGGGTAGGAGGAGGGGAGGGGAGGAGGAGGGTAGGAAGAGGTAGGAGGAGGTAGGAGGAGGGGAGGGGAGGAGGAGGGTAGGAAGAGGTAGGAGAGGTAGGAGGAGGTAGGAGTGGTAGGAGGAGGGTAGGATAGGTAGGAGGAGGGGAGGAGGAGGGTAGGAAGAGGTAGGAAGAGGTAGGAGAGGTAGGAGGAGGTAGGAGTGGTAGGAGGAGGGTAGGATAGGTAGGAGGAGGGTAGGAGAGGTAGGAGGAGGGTAGGAGGAGGGGAGGGGAGGAGGAGGGTAGGAAGAGGTAGGAGGAGGTAGGAGGAGGGGAGGGGAGGAGGAGGGTAGGAAGAGGTAGGAGAGGTAGGAGGAGGTAGGAGTGGTAGGAGGAGGGTAGGATAGGTAGGAGGAGGGTAGGAGAGGTAGGAGGAGGGTAGGAGAGGTAGGAGGAGGTAGGAGTGGTAGGAGGAGGTAGGAGTGGTAGGAGGAGGGTAGGAAGAGGTAGGAGGAGGGGAGGGGAGGAGGAAGGTAGGAGAGGTAGGAGAGGTAGGAGGAGGTAGGAGGAGGTAGGAGAGGTAGGAAGAGGTAGGAGGATGGTAGGAAGAGGTAGGAGGAGGTAGGAGAAGGGTAGGAGAGGTAGGAAGAGGTAGGAGGATGGTAGGAAGAGGTAGGAGGAGTTAGGAGGAGAAGTAGGAAGAGGTAGGAGGAGGTATGAGGAGGGTAGGAGGAGGTAGGAGGAGGTATGAGGAGGGTAGGAGAAGGTAGGAAGAGAGGTAGGAAGAGGTAGGAGGAGGTAGGAGGAGGTAGGAGGAGGGTAGGAGGAGGTAGGAGGAGGTAGGAAGGTGGACGGGCAGAGGTATATACCGGTACTGTATATTCCGACCTGCATTCTTATGGCGGAAGGAAGGAAGGAAGGAGGTCCCACCGTGACTCACCTTGGCGGCCATGACAGGTAGAGAACGTGAGGGAGGGAAGTAGAGAACGTGAAGGAGAGAGGGAGAGAACGTGTGGGAGGGAGGGAGAGAAGGTGTGAGAGGGAGGGAGAGAACGTGTGGGAGGGAGGGAGAGAAGGTGTGAGAGGGAGGGAGAGAACGTGTGGGATTGAGGGAGAGAACGTGTGGGAGGGAGGGAGAGAACGTGTGGGAGGGAGGGAGAGAACGTGTGGGAGGGAGGGAGAGAACGTGTGGGAGGGAGGGAGAGAACGTGTGGGAGGGAGGGAGAGAACGTGTGGGAAAGAGGGAGAGAACGTGCGAGAGGGAGGGAGAGAACGTGTGGGAGGGAGGGAGAGAACGTGTGGGATTGAGGGAGAGAACGTGTGGGAGGGAGGGAGAGAACGTGTGGGAGGGAGGGAGAGAACGTGTGGGAGGGAGGGAGAGAACGTGTGGGAGGGAGGGAGAGAACGTGTGGGAGGGAGGGAGAGAACGTGTGGGAAAGAGGGAGAGAACGTGCGAGAGGGAGGGAGAGAACGTGTGGGAGGGAGGGAGAGAACGTGTGGGAGGGAGGGAGAGAACGTGTGGGAGGGAGGGAGAGAACGTGTGGGAGGGAGGGAGAGAACGTGAAGGAGGGAGGGAGAGAACGTGTGGGAGGGAGGGAGAGAACGTGTGGGAGGGAGGGAGAGAACGTGTGGGAGGGAGGGAGAGAACGTGTGGGAGGGAGGGAGAGAGCGTGTGACTATTATTATTATCATCATTAATATTCTATTTCCTCCTTCGTCCTTTATCTCTTCTCTTCTCTCTATTCTCCCTCATCTTCCTCCCATGTACCCCCATCTCTCTCCCTTCTTTATCTCCCTCATCTCCCTTCCTTATCTCCCCCATCTCTCTCTCTCTCTCCCTTCTTTATCTCCCTCATCTCCCTTCTTTATCTCTCTCTCTCCCTTCCTTATCTCCCCCATCTCTCTCTCTCTCCCTTCTTTATCTCCCCCATCTCTCTCTCTCTCCCTTTTATCTCCTACTACCCACCAGGACACATCAAAAGCCTCTATCCTAGTTACCCCTCTTATCAACTCATAGAAAACGGGGTAAGAGAAAGAAAACGAGATGCGTGCTCTTGACAATGATGGGCTCTATTCCCTCGAGTGTGACGCACGACTTTCATCTCCTCGAGTACAACTTGAGTCTGATCGCTAAACACACACACACACACACACCTAACCTAACCTAACCTAACTCTAACCTAACCCTAACCTAACCCTAACCTAACCTAACCTAACTTAACTCTACCCTAACTGATATAAACTAAACGTACAGTATCTAGTTAAGGTAGAATCACTGTATAACTTTATTCTTAAGTTATTTTCCTAAGTCACTTTCATGTTTTAGCTTAAGTCAATCAGTCAGGTACACTCTTGAGATCTTCAGAGTACAGATCTTTTGTGAATATGGACTCAGTTTGATAGATTAATCTCTTGAGTACGATTATTTCACCACTTGAGGCCGGTGCTTGTAGAGCTCTGGTGAATGTCGTATAGTTTTGGCTGTGGTGGAGTGTGGTGGTGGTGGAGGAGTGTGGTGGAGTGGTGGTGGAGTGTGGTGGTAGTGGTGGAGTAGTGGTGGAGTGTGGTGGTAGTGGTGGTGGAGTGTGGTGGTAGTGGTGTGGTATGGTGATGATAGTAGTAGTAGTAGTAAAGGAGAGAGAGAGAGAGAGAGAGAGAGAGAGAGAGAGAGAGAGAGAGAGAGAGAGCACTATACACAAACGCTAAACCAGAATCACATTTTAAATCCGGATTCAGGATTCAAGAACAAAAACGTCAACAGAGAGGCAGGAGGGTCAACAACTCCACCCAGGGAGACTGAACCCCAGACTAATTGACAACACGACACTACTGGCCGAAAATTATTAATGCCAGCACGAGTATTTAAGAACGCCTGGCATTCTTCCCTACGCTGATGAGGGCTAGGTCAGGCGCGCGTTCGACCGGGTAATCTTATACTCCCCTCTCCACCCCTAACTTCCCCCCCTCCCTCTCCATCACCCCTCACTTCCCTCCCTCCCTCCCTCCCTCCTACCCACCCCCCCTCTCTCACCTTTCTCCCCTATTCGAGGAAGGTAGGTCACTTGTGTGGGTTCGTTCAGGTGTGTGACCTAGTGTCTGCCGTAACAGGTAACCTCATTAAGGAACACGAGTGTCACCTGTGTGGGAGGGAGGGGGGCTGACGTCTTCCGGTGGTGTGTGTGTGTGTGTTGGAGACTTGCCACACGACATACACACACACAGCCACACACACACACACACACACATATATTGGTAACAACAGTAATCTCCAACACCACTTCTCCTTCCCCAATATTTATACATCCAACAGCTGTAGTCGAGGCATAGCACCTTCTTGCCTCAACCTGTCAATATTTACCCGGGAAAAATAGCGACAATTCCCGGCCAGACTCATTGGTACATAACGCCGTAAGAATAAACGGGGCTGTTTCTATTCCAGGAAATGGTAAGAAGATTATGCAAGTTAAATTTATCTTCATCGTTGAGAAGACGGGGAAATTCAATCTGCGTGTGTGTGTGTGTGTGTGTGTGTGTGTGTGTGTGTGTGTGTGTGTGTGAGAATGACGCCATGGATTACATCTAACAGTGGCATAGAATCATTCCTTTGCGTAGTTAATTGTTGTTGGTATTGAGTAGTGCCAACCAGTGCCAGCCAACCAGTGCCAACCAACCAGTGCCAACCAAACAGTGCCAACCAACCAGTGCCAACCAACCAGTGCCAACCAACCAGTGCCAGCCAACCAGTGCCAACCAGTGCCAGCCAACCAGTGCCAGCCAACCAGTGCCAGCCAACCAGTGCCAACCAACCAGTGCCAACCAACCAGTGCCAACCACTTGTAGTGTAACTTAAGAACGGGATGAGTTACAGTGGTCAAACTTGGTCCATTTATTCAAGATATTAACCCTTTCATCTCATAGCTCTGCTGGGTCAAGAGGTCAAAGGTCAAGGAAGGTAGAACTTGATTGAAGAGGCACATTTATGACTTGACAACTACCTCGAAACATTTAATTATTTTCAAGTAATTAATAATAAACAACATATAATTATCACCATTAATTATACATTATGGTGTACATATTAATTATAAATAAATTAACCTCACCTGACAATTACCTGCGAACATTGATAACATTAATTACAGTACTTAAAAGACCAATATTATAATTACTTCCTGATTTTATGTAATGAGTCATTTACCTGTCAGTAATTAACTTCTACCTGTTCTTATAATAATAATAATAATAATAATAATAATAATAATAATAATAATAACAATAATAATAATAATAATAATGATAATAATAATAATAATAATAATAATAATAATAATAATAATAATAATAATAATAATAATAATAACAATAATAATAATAATAATAATAATAATAATAATAATAATAATAATAATAATAATAATAATAATAATAATAATAATAATAATAATAATAATAATAATAATAATAATAATAATAATAATAATAATATTTGACGAGAAAAATCAGACGAAAAATTATTCATTCTCAACTTGGCATAAAAACAGTCAACAAATTTTACTTTTGCTGTGTACACGGTGGACAGACACACACACACACACACACACACACACACACACACACACACATCCCTACCCTACACACACACACACCCACACAGGTCTGCTCTTCTTAAAAAAATAAAAATAAAAATAAAATAAAAATACGCAGTTGAAATCAGCAGGCCAGGACAGCGACCCCTCTCGGCCGCCTCTCAAATATGCAACCACCGATTTTTGCCGATTTTCCCCGATTTTTTCCCCGATTTTAAATATCTGCCCAATATGACAGCATTATTTACCCCCCAGTTACTGTTAGGTTAGCTTAATCTGTCTGTATCTGTCTTTTCTGTCTGTCTCTGTCTGTCTGTCTGTGTCTGTCTGTGTGTGTGTCTCTGTCTATCTGTCTGTCTGTCTGTTTATCTCTGTCTATCTGTGTGTCTGTCTATTTACTGTCTGTTTGTCTGTCTATATCTATTTCTGTATGTTTGTCTATTTATCTATCATATATTACTCAATCTATTGTACGTTTTATCTATCTATACATCACAGACAGGCAGAAGTAGACAGGTAGAAGTAGACAGGCAGAGGTAGACAGGTAGAGGTAGACAGGTAGGTGACAACTTCCTGGTGGCTAAGCAATAAGATAATAGTATCAGATGTAAGGCTTCCCCCCTCCCCCCCCTGCCTAACTCTCTCCCCTATACACACACACACACACACACACACACACACACACACACGCCCTCTCTGACGAAGGGAGTGTTCTTTCAAGCGGTATTTTTAACTGCTCTAACCTCTTCCCCTTCGTGTGTGACCAAGTAGGGTAGATCTGGTGATACTGTCCACTTGGCTGATGCATTACGGGTCGTCTTACTCGTGTGTGTCTGTTTACCCTTCGTTGGCGCTAATATTAAGAGTACTGTGCCCTCATTATGGACATTTGTTCCTTCCAATCACCAAGGGCAAGTCCTATATCGCAGAGAGAACGTGATTTATTTGTCTATTTAGTTGGGGAGGAAATGATTTGACAAAATATAAATACTTGTGGAAAGTCTGTGAGTCACAAACACAGGGGAAATATAAATTTTCTAAGGTTTCCAATGTAATTTTCATATAAAACTAACGTACAGTAATGCATAACATAATAGGAAATGGCTTTTAAGTGCTGATATGCCCTTATCATATTGCCATTGGTTAAAATTTGTGGTTTTCAGAGAATTTTTGTTATAAATGCTGTAATTTCAATATGTTTTATAGGGAGGCGGTCGAAATTATGGCAAATGTTTTAAATTTTTTTATTTATAAGTTTAAGTTAAGTTAACCTAACCCAGCTTAACTTATCACATGCCGTGGGCGAACTATTAGTGACGGGGGAAGCTGCTGTGAAGTCCTCTATATTAGCCAAAATACTTTATCATATCATATTAAGTCACATTATCATTAAATAATCGAACTCCATCTCTCAGTGAAGCTCATTTATCATGCACCTAATTCAACCAAATGGAAGTTTACCAAAACCAGATACAGTAATTGGTGATGAAACATTAGAGCCTGCAGTATTTCACATGTTATCTCATGATCCACTGTACCAAAGGTGTTTTGTATGGAATATTACCATCCTTGTAACAATGACCTCACAGTGAAATTTACCTTTACCCATTTATTTTAATATTTCTAGTCATAAACCTCCCCTGTTTATATTTTCCAGACAGAAACTCACCTACAAAACTGCTAAAAAGTTTAATAAATGACCTTAAATGTCCTTACCTGGCTAGTACCATCGTCAGTAAGATGAGATGACTCCAGCAGCTTGTATTTGGCAATGACAGGAAACAGCTTTTGCAAATGTCATAATATGAACCGTAAAACCAATAATGCCAAAAAAAAAATAGATCTTTTAAAATTACCAATAGGTGTTTCTTTGTACATTAATCGTATTGACTATAAATATTCAATAAAACTAACAAAATAATTATGAAGAGGGTGGTGAAAAGCAGCTACTAACTACCACTTCAAATTTCAATTATATTAGTTCATTTTCCCACCACTACACTCCATCGTGCGCTGCAGTATAAGGTCCATAGCATTTAAAAATACGGGTTTTCGACACGAGGGAAGATGTTGTTTAATAATACGGGCGTCAGTGTCCTAATACCTCCTCCCAATCCCTCAACAGTTCCTCCCAATCCCTCCCATCTTCCAATCAGCCCTGAGTCGCGTCTTAATCAAGTATTTTTTGTTCCGTGTTTGAGTCAGAGCCGCTTGTTAACCAAATCACCCATTAACTTTACTTCTGTCAGGTTAATTACGTATTAGTTGGTGCCTCGAGTCTCGTTTTATACTGACGAGGTGAAGGACGTGGTTAATGGTGGTGGTTAATGGTGGTGGTTAATGGTGGTGGTGGTGGTTAATGGTGATGGTGGTTAATGATGGTGGTGGTTAATGGTAGTGGTGGTTAGTGGTGGTGGTGATAATTAATTGTGGTGGTGGTGGTGATTAATGGAGGTGGTGGTTAATGGTGGTGATGGTTAATGATGGTGATGGTTAATGATGGTGATGGTTAATGATGGTGGTGGTTAATGATGGTGGTGGTTAATGATGGTGGTGGTTAATGGTGGTGGTGATTAATGATGGTGGTTAAATTAAATTTCTACTCCACTTCAACTTCCTCACACTCTCTCAAACACAGGTAAGATTACATAAGATACAGTAATTACAGGTAAAGTAGAGGTACAAAGATACAGCAATTAACAGGTGTGATTACAGTCAAGATTCAGTAATTGCAGGTGAGAATATATACAGGTAAAAACACACTCTATACCCTAACAGTTTACAACACCATCAGAAGACACAGACAGACACACAGACCCTATCAGAACATCACAGCTTTTCACAGTAAGCTTCAAACACTCCAGGTCCGGCACTCGGCTTTTTCCTTCAGCTTTGAGCCGTGTGTGATGTAGTTAGTGTACAGTATAAGCGGCTTTAACCAAGCCGGAGGAATTGGTTAATTGTAAGAGTGTAGCTAACCTAACCTAACCTGACCTAACTTAACCTAACCTAACCTAACCTAACCTAACCTAACCAGAGATATAAGAATATTTAAAATGGCATGAAAATTTCGCTGAGACTCTACCTTAACTAGATATATCCACTTGACATTAGGTTAGGTTAGGTTAGGTTAAGTTAGGTTAGGTTAGGTTAGGTTAAGTTAAGTTAGGTTTGGCTAGGTAGAGAAAGAGACAAAATTAAACAGGCGAGTCAGGAACCCCAGAGTTTAAATTAAAGACCACATGAATAATACAACTGTTAAGTCACCACAAATCCTTGAAATATTGCGCTAATAAAATTGCCTGGGAAGCTGATCTAACTTTTAACCTCTACACTATAACAGTAATTATCATCCGCACGAAGAATAAACATGTTATTTATCTATTTTGTGTTTGTTTGTTTCAGTGTCCACGCTCTACAGGGAGAACTATAAACGCCAGGAAAATCTTATTTGGCATGAAGGATCTCCTTATACATAGCAAGATCAAGTTCGAGTTTGAACCTCATTGACCCACTATATCCGTATGTATATGTGTTTTTCTTTACCCCCCCACCTCCACCCCCGCCCCCTCCGCCCCCCACCCCAGTGCTAGATTCTTCAGTCAGGGCAAGTAGCTTTCACGGGGGGGGGGGGGGGGGGGGAGGGGGGAGGTTGTCATTTATTCATTAATCGTATTTATTTTCACCTAATCACACCTAATCTAACCCATGATTAGCAAGACCCAATCACATACGACTCGACCAGTGCTTCTGATTCGCCACTCACTGATTATCAAGTCTAACAATCATCCATGGTTCTTCATTAAGGTGACTTCTCTAATCACAATCACCAGCCCCATTCATTACCGCCGTCTACTGATTATTATTTGTCGAATCTTCTAATCAATTACCAACATCCAATCACTGAGCATTACGAATATTATACCATTATATATATCGAGAAAATATAGGAATAATATAACGAGTTCTATATAAATTACCTTATTCATGATATAAACTATTTGAATATGGAATTTATATGAGCGGTTTTGGATTTACCTTTTGCTTTATACTAATACAAATTTATATATATATATCATTAGCCCATAAGGAGCGCGGACTTCTACCCGGCCAGGACTCGAACCCAGGATCTTATGTGTATGACCGGGGAACACTACCACTACGACACTAAAAGCAATCCTAGACGGCGCCATAAGCTCGATCAACAGACCTTGTGTGAAATATAACAAATATAACTTACCTCATGTTTATATTAATTAACTAAACAATACAATACATCTTAATGGTAAATAAATTATAGTCAGGTAATCTCCCATTTTCTGTCTTGGCTAAACAATAACATTAGTATTGCCATTTTCTCTATTTAATTAGTCTCTTAATCGGCACATAATTAAATGCAGCACATTAAAAAATACAGATATATAATGAGTACATTAATCTAAAGCTGTATGAGTTAAATTGACAAACAACATATGAATAGTCAACTTACCTATAGGCTGTTCCATCCATAGGTCCACCCCCTAGCCTTCAATACATCCTGCAATATTAAGCATTTTCTTTATTAAAAACTAATTATAATCCACTAATAACGAGCATCAATGACTGTTCTTAAATAATACTTTGATTATATAAACACTAAATTAATCTAAATGTTACATAAATGTTTATAAATGTTATATACAAATTTGTTATACACACGCTGGTAGGATGCCCTCTGCCTATACCGCCCTTCCTCCTCCTCCCCTCTCCTCTCTTGATCTCACTTAATTACACTAATTTCTGTCAACTTCCTGGGTCTTTTATACTCTTAATCACAGCTTATCCACTTACTTTCCTCGATAACTCACTTTAGATCACACCTGCGCACTGATAAAGTTACTTAATTGTGCCCGCTAGGCTGAGAGAGAGAGGACGGCTGGGGAATAACAAAGAACTTTAATTATATCCAAACTTTATTTTATCGTCAACTATACGATTTTAATGATATTGAATTTACAAAAAAAGTAATTTAATATTTTTGTGAAACTTTATATAGCTGAAAATAATAAACGAATCACCAAAACGTTATTGATTTAGTGGATAATATTTAGCAGATGTGTCCAGTTGAATGATTAATGTTATGTTATATTCACGAACAGAAGCCATATACAATTTACTAATTTCAAGAGACATAAACTTAACCTAACCTAACCTATAATCATCATTTAAGGTTAGGTTAAGCTAGAGTAAGTTTAAGTCACCTTATTTAAACGATAAAATAATAATCTATAATGTACTAAAAGTGTTCGTTCGTTGTAATTTTTTAACACTCAATATCTTGTTTTTCTTGAGTGCTCGGGGTTATTCAATTTAGCTAACACCTTAATTTAGATAGATAGATAGATAGATAGATAGATA
>CAUDMG010001476.1:50000-55000 GCA_958450375.1 Homarus gammarus
AGGAGGGAGGGAGGGAAGGAGGGGGGAGAGGGAGGGAGGGAGGGAGGAGGGAGGGAGGGGGGGAGAGGGAGGGAGGGAAGGAGGGAGGGTGAAGGGGAGGGAGGGAGGGAGGGAGGGAGGGAGGGAGGGAAGGAGGGAAGGGAGGAGGGATGGAGGGAGGGTGAAGGGGAGGGAGGGAGGGAGGGAAGGAGGGGAAGGAGGGAGGGAGGGAGGGAAGGAAGGGAGGGGGGAGGGAGGGGGTGAAGGGAGGGAGGTAGGTAGGGAAGGAGGGAGGGAAGGAAAGAGGGAGAGTGGAGAGGGAGGGAGGGAAAGAGGGAGGGAGGGAAAGAGGGAGGGAGGGAGGGGGGAGGGAGGGACAGAGGGAGGGAAGGAGGGGGGAGGGAGGGACGGAGGGGGGGGAGAGGGAGGGAGGGAGGGAGGGAAGGAGGGACGGAGGGAGGGTGAAGGGGAGGGAGGGAGGGAGTGAAGGAGGGGGGAGGGAGGGAGGGAGGGAGGGAGGGAGGGAGGGGAGAGGGAGGGAGGGAGGGAGGGGGGAGGGAGGGAGGGAGGGAGGGAGGGAGGGAGGGAGGGAAGGAGGGGGGGGAGAGGGAGGGAGGGAGGGAGGGAAGGAGGGAAGGAGGGAGGGTGAAGGGAGGGAGGGAGGGAGTGAAGGAGGGAGGGAGGGAAGGAGGGAAGGAGGGAGGGAAGGGAGGGAAGGAGGGAGGGAGGGAAGGAGGGAGGGAAGGGAGGGAAGGGAGGGAGGGGGAGGGAGGGGGTGAAGGGAGGGAGGTAGGTAGGGAAGGAGGGAGGGAGGGAAGGAGGGAGGGAGGGAGGGAGGGAGGGCGAAAGGGAGGGAGGGAGGGAAGGAAGGAGGGAGGGAGGGAGGGAAGGAAGGGGGGAGGGGGAGGGAGGGAGGGTGAAGGGAGGGAGGGAGGGAGGGAGGGTGAAGGGAGGGAGGGAGGGAGGAAGGGAAGGAGGGAGTAAGGAAGAAGGGCAGAGAAAGACAGAGGGAAGAAGAACAAAAGAAGAAAACAAGAAGAAGTAAAAACACAAGACAAACAACAACGGTAAAACACAAACAAACAAACAAACAAACACTCCCATAACCAAACAGACACACATTCACTATACCAACACCTGGAGCTTAATGAAGACCAGCCCAGGTAAGCCAGGGTCATTAGCGGGTCAACTCACCTGAGGACTGGCACAGGTGAGAGAGAGAGAGAGAGAGAGAGATGCTGGCTGTGAAGGACCCCACACACTCTCTCTCTCTCTCTCTCTCTCTCTCTCTCTGCCCCCCCCCCCCCCACACCTATTACTGCGGTGAAAAATATAGAGACACGGTGTTTGTGTTTTATGAATGTTTTATTGTGTTTTAATGGTGTTTTATTTGTTGATATTCGCCAAACTACTAAACCCAGGGATGAGTTTTATGTCATCCAAACACAAACAATGACTGCCTGCTGAAATTCCGCTTTAAATATTGACAAACAAACAAACAAACACGGACACTCTGTTTGTTTAAGTACTAAGACAAACACCAACACGCTGGCAAAAACTGTGTGAATTTAATGTGTCGTTTTTGTTGTTGTGTGCGTAGATGGGTCGTGTGTGTGTGTGTGTGTGTGTGTGTGGTCAGCATGCTCGCCTCACAAGCGAGTGGACCCGGGTTCGATCCCCGGGCAGGGTGAAACTATGGGCAAGTTTCTTTACGCCATTTGCCTCTGTCTACCCAGCAGTAATTGGGGACCTGGATGTTAATCGATTTGTGTTCCGGGGTAATGGTTAGCCAGTGCAGTTGGCGAGTTGTCCGGTCTTCTCGGACTATTCCTTGACAATGGGTCATGCAACTCATTAACTCAGGGTGTGGTTGTTGTGTTGGTAACAGCTTCTACGCCTTAAACCAATTCAAGCCAAGGTGGCCCTTGGGCTGGCCATCCTCGTTATGTATGTACTGTATATATAGAAAAATAATATAAAATAAAAAAACAATATACACAATTAAATACAAACTATATATACCAAGATGTTAAAACCCACGATTTTTAAAAAGACATAAAAATTAGGATTAAAAAATTGTGCCCAAAATCTTGTCCAGGCGAAAATTACGTTGATAAAATATGGCGGAGAGGAACACGTGTGGGTGAGTGTTGAGAATATATTAATGGTGAGAGAGAGAGAGAGAGAGAGAGAGAGAGAGAGAGAGAGAGAGAGAGAGAGACCCCCCACTCACTTACCATAATAGTGACATATTACTCCATTATACGCCCTTCTTCCCTCCCTCCCTCCCTCCCTCCCTCCCTCCATCCTTCCCCTCCATGATGTATTGGTCACTCGATCTACCCTCCTTCCACCCCTTCCTCTACCCCTCCCCACCCTCCACCCTACACCTCCACCCACCCGTAAAGTATTGGCCACTCCGCCCAATCTCCATGTTGGCCCGCCCAGTCAGCTGTCTTGAGCCCTCCTGCACCCCGCCCATCCCCACCACCCCACGCCCCACCCCGCCCACGCCCACCCCCCACCCCACGCCCACCCCCCACCCCACCTCGCCCACGCCCACCCATGCTCCCCTGGCGTATGAGTGACCAATGTAAACATGTATCTTAAATCAAGGCATAAAATGTTAGAGGAGGCATAAAATTGTGTAGCCAAAGTGAGGTATTATATGTGTGAGCAATAAAATACCTCCCTGTGGCGAATTATATTAAAAGAGCAATAAAATAGGTCTTTAAAGTAAGGAAGTGTATATAATTAGAGTCATTTATTTATTTTATTATTATTATTATTACAATGATGGTGAGACAGAAAGAGATGGAGAGATAATGAGAAATGATGGTGATAGTAGTAGTAGCACCTGTCCACACCTGTCAACACCTGTCCACACTTTTCCTCACCTGTCAATACCTGTCAACACCTGTCCATGCCTGTCAACACCTGTCCACACTTTCTCACACCTGTCAACACCTGTCCACACCTGTCAATACTTGTCCTCATTACCTGTCCACACCTGTCAACACATGTCCTCACCTGTCCACATCTGTCCACACCTCTCAATACTTATCCTCAACACCTGTCAACACCTGTTCATAAGCCTCGTTACAATCACTAAATCACCCTTTTAGGTAGTTAGGGAGGCGTTAAACAGGCTTAAGTGTGTGTGTGTGTGTGTGTGTGTGTGTGTGTGTGTGTGTGTGTGTGTGTGTGTGTGTTTAATAATAATAATAATAATAATAATAAACCCCCTCCCCCTACACAAACACCCCCTCCGCCCCCTCCCCCTACACAAACACCCCCTCCGCCCCCTCCCCCTACACAAACACCTCATCTTCACCCCCCCCCCCTGGATAAGATTACTACCTGGATTACCTGGGGTTTAGTCGTCAAGCTGGATGTGATCAAAGGGTTGGTACAGGTAAAATCCAGAGACCCAATTAACAGGTAACAAAGACGGCGTTTGCAACTTTCCTCTCCGCCACCACCACCATCACTATCACTACTACCACCACTACTACTACTACTACTACTACTACTACTACTACTACTAGTGAGGAAAAACATTGACAGGTGTGGACAGGTGATGAGGACAAGTATTGACAGGTGTGGACAGGTGTTGACAGGTAAGAACAGAAATATTATGGAGAGACGTGGTGTATAAGCGGCTTTTCTCTCCTTGTATACATGCATGGACGGGTTCATAACTTCATACTTACATAAACATATACTTACATGGACAAATACGTACACACACACACACACACAAACACACAGGTAAGTCTCTGGTACAGGTGTTTTAACAAGGCCAGACCCACTAAGAAACAGCAGCAAGAATTACAGGTATTTTACACCCAGGTGAACTAATTACCGAGACAGCTTACCTGTCCTCTGATACCCCTCCCCTCTCTCTCTCTCTCACTTGATTTCTCTCCTATTCGTGTTTCTCTCTCTTCCTCTTTCTGTCTCCTTCTCTCCATCCCTGTCCCTTCCATCTCCGTCCCTCCTCTCCTTCTCCATCACCTTCTCCCTCTCCCTCTCCCTCTCTCTCTCCCTCTCTCTCCCCAGGTAAGTAAACAGACACCTGGCAGCTTAGACAAACACTCCGCCCTAATATTCTTAACTATATTATAATGATGAAAATACTAAACACCTTTTAATACTCGACTGAACTTTATGTTTGGCAGTGAGTGTATGTGTTTGTCTGTGTTTGTTTGTGTTTGTTTATGTTTGTGTGTCTATCTGTCGGTCTATTTGTGTGTTTAATGGATTCTCTGTTTTATTTATTAATATGGGCGTAAAACACACACACACACACACACACACACACACACACACACACGCACACACACACACACACACACACGCACACGCAAAACACACACACACACACACACACACACACACACACACACACACACACACGCACACGCAAAACACACACACACACACACACACACACACACACACACACATACACACACACACACACACACGCACTTATTATTATTACAACACACACACAGGCACAAAACACACACACACACACACACACACACACACACACTCAACTGTTAAGTTGGCCCATACCAACCCCCTCCCCTGAACCCTCCTCCCCACCGGAATATCAACAAGTTCTCGCCAGAAGTTACAATTTCATTTAGGAAAGGAACGGAACCAGTGTTAAACAGAGGTGAACAGTGGTGAACAGTGCTTAAGTCAGTGAAAACAACTCAACAGTAACAGTCGTACCCAAGTTAACCTTCACACAGTGAGGTCCCAGGTACCCAGTGATAACGGCCCGTGAGACCCAACAACCAGTGATGTGTTAATCCGTCTACGATAGGAAGGCCTGGGACCACACCTCACTCATATAACACCATCTGTGAGGGAATTACTACACCACATGTCCCTCATAACACCATATGTGAGGGAATTACTACACCACGTCAAGTCCCTCATCACACCATCTGTGAGGGAATTACTACACCACGTGAGGTCCCTCATAACACCATCTGTGAGGGAAC
>CAUDMG010001476.1:62500-80000 GCA_958450375.1 Homarus gammarus
GACTGTGGCAACTACCTCGGGATCTCGCTACAGTCCGTAGCTGGCAAGATTATCGCCCGAGTCCTTTTAACAGACTTCTTCCTGAGGCGGAAAACTTATTCCCAGACTCTCAATGTGGCTTTAGACCATCACGTGGCACCACTGACATGATCTTTGCTGCCCGCCAGATACAGGAAAGGTGTAGAGAACAGCGTCATTTCCTGTACATCTTTCATCGACCTAACCACTGTCTTCAACTCGGTCAACAGGGAAGCTCTCTGGCGGACCCTCAGCCGTTTTGGCTGCCCCCCAAAATTCACCGCCATTGTGAGGCAACTCCACGATGGCATGAACGGCAGTGTCCTGCACAATGGCACCCAGTCAGAGCTCTTCCCCCATCCAAACGGGGGTTAAACAAGGGTGTGTACAGGCACCAACTCTCTTTTCCATTTTCTTGGCTGCCTTCCTTACTCGTGCCATTGCCAATTTAGCCAGCGGGGTGGTCCTCAAGTACTGGATGAAGGATCTTTTCAACATAAGACGACTCCAGGCAAGAACAAAGGTGTCGGCAGCTTCCATTACTGAACTTCAGGATGCAGACGACCTCACTCTTGTTGCTCACACTGAACACGACCTACAGGAGATCCTGAGCACCTACGCAAATTCGTATGCACACTTCGGCCTTGAAGTGATTGTACGTAAGACTCAGATTCTCTTTCAGCCTGCCCCTGGTTCAGACACACCTCCACCATCCATCCAGCTTAACGGTACTACCCTCTCTAATGTTACCCACTTTCGGTATCTCGGCTCCCACCTGTCCACCACCGCGGACATCGATGAAAAGATTCAACATCGGATCAGATGTGCATCTCAAGCCTTTGGCAGACTCCAAAACCGTGTCTTCAGCTGTAGGGAACTGAAATTATCTTCAAAGTTACACGTATATCGAGCAGTGGTCCTGCTCGCCCTGCTATATGGCTGCAAGACGTAGTCTACGTTCCATCCTCCGAGTTCGCTGGGAAGACAAGAGAACAAATGCCAGCATTCTAGCCGACACCAACTGTGGGAGCATCGAGGCTACCATTATCCATGAACATCTGCGTTGGACGGGATATCTTACCCACATGGACGACAGTAGACTGCCAAAGCAGCTACTTTACAGTCACCTGACGAATAATAAACGTAATGCTGGCAGGCAACTGAAAATGTATAAGGATAGTCTTAAGATAAACCTGAAAAAGTGCCAAATCGACCCCCTCACCTGAGAGACGATTACTCCACATCGTAACGCTTGGAGGATCACCACGCGAGAAGGTGTCAATACTTTTGAGTTAGCCCGACTGCATAACGAGGCAGACAAGCGCCACCGCCCCTCCCGCACTAGGTGTATCCCCCCACATGTGGAACATCTGTGAACAACTCTACGGGTACCATATCGGCCTCTTTAGTCACCTTAAAACTCACCAACCTACAGTAGGTGACCTCCTTAATAACTCATATCATTGTATCATAGCTGAATGATGGTCATACTCGATTCCGAGTGACAGTAAAGTAGTGTGTGTGTGTGTGTGTGTGTGTGTGTGTGTGTGTGTGTGTGTGTGTGTGTGTGTGTGTGTGTGTGTGTGTGTGTGTGTGACTATTGGCTAACAAAGACACAAACAGGTAACGTTGTCGATACTCTTACAATAGCTGTAAATATTGGAAACCCAGTTAACCTCCCCCCTTACCTGAGACCTCTTCCTCCTCCTCCTCCTCCTCTTCCCATTTCTTTTCTTCATCTTCCTCTTCCTCCTCCCTACCTGAGACAACCTCCTCTTCCTTATCTTATTTCATATCATCGTCCTCCTCCTCCTCATACTTGATGGAGGAGGAGGAGAAGGAAGAGGAGGAGGTGAAGAAGAGAAGGACGACGAGGAAGAGGAAGGAAGAGGAGGGGAGGAGGAGGAGGATTTCCTGTATTGAAGATGTGAAAAAGTGAAGTGTTTCCTTTCCCATTCTCTCTCCTCTCTCTACCTCTCTGTCTGTCTGTCTGTCTGTCTGTCTGCCTGCCTGTCTGTCTGTCTGCCTGTCTGTTTGCCTCTGTCTCTCTACCTCTCTGTCTGTCTGTCTGTCTGCCTGTCTGTCTGTCTGCTTATATGTCTGCCTCTGTCACTCTCTATCTGTCTGCCTCTGTCTGTCCACCTGTTTGTCTGACTCTGTCTCTGTCTACCCCTGTCTCTCTCTCTAGTTCTCCCCCCTCTATCATCCCCCCCCCTCTCTCTCCCTCTCATTATCTCCCCCTCTCTCTCCCTTCTTTGTTCTTCAAGCCCTCATCAGTCTTCCCCACTACCCCATTCTTCTTTCATTCCCCCCCTTCCTTCCTCCCTTTCCTTCCTTCCCTCCTAACCCCTCTTTCCTCCCTCACACACATCGTTCCCTTCTCCACCCCCTCCCCTCTTCTCCAACACCTCCCCTCACCCCCCCCTCCCCTCACCAGCTCGGGGTCAAAACAGGTGACATAAGAGGCAATAATGACCAGCACTCAGGTATTAACCAGGTAAATGGTCCCACCTGTGACGAACACCAGGACACCTGTACCAATTAAGGTGTGACGCACGGCTGATAAAACACTCCACGCTACCTACACCACCTGGCTAACTCTCACGGTGGGGAGGGGGGAAGGAGGAGGAAGAAGGAAGAGGAGGAGGAAGAGGAGGAGGAGGAGGAGAAGGAGGAGGAGGAGGAGGAGGAGGAGGAGGCCCACATTAGCCAGGTACCTCCACTAACACAGAGTTAAGACTTGACAGGAGAGGTTAAGTTACATCTCAACTGTCCTTGAGTACTACCTTGATGGTCCTGACATAAACACACTCAAGACCTCGAGTGTGTGGAGTTTAGCAAGTGTGAGACAGAGTGTGTTTAGTCTGTGTCTGTTTGTCTTTGTCTTGTCTATGTATGTATGTATGTATGTATGTATGTATGTATGTATGTATGTATGTATGTATGTATGTATGTATCTGTGACATGTCAAGAAGGTGTAGGTGTTAAGTTAGTCTCTCTCTCTCTCTCTCTCTCTCTCTCTCTCTCTCTCTCTCTCTCTCTCTCTCTCTCTCGGGCGTCAAGTTTACCCATTGAACAAGTTGGTTCATTGTGTTAAACGTTTACTGCAGCGTTTCAGGTGTGTGTGTGTGTGTGTGTATGTGTGTGTGTGTGTGTGTGTGTGTGTGAGGTGGGGTAGTGATGGTGGTGATTGTGTGCACTAATGGTGTTGAGAGTATGTGACCCCCCCCCCCCCACACACACACACACACACACACTATGTTTATGTGCATCATCAAATACAAACGTTAAGATAATAGTCCCAGGTTGACTCTGTGCCGTAATCTGGCCAGGTAATAAATCAAGGTTAATGGCCAAACCTTCTTGCTATTGTCTTCGATATTGAGACTAATTTCATCACAGGTAAATAGGTCAGGTGTATGAGCCTTAGGAGAGGGGGGGGGAGGGGGAGAGGAGTCGTAAAGAAAAGCTCGAATTTCCATTTTTTGTGTGTTTACGTTTTTGTAGGATCCGGATTCACGACCACAACAAATCCTCTTCCCGTTTTTGTAGGATCCGGATTCACGACCACAACATGACCTCAGTATTGCCCCGTGACCAAGATCGAGTGTTTGAAATGTAACCCTGAGGTAGTGTATAAAGGTGACGGAGAGTGGACATTTGTGGTAAGTGAGACTGGCTAAGAGCTTGTATGGTGAGAGAGAGAGAGAGAGAGAGAGAGAGAGAGAGAGAGAGAGAGAGAGAGGGAGAGAGGTGTGGGGAGGGGTGTGGGGAGGGAGGTGTGTGGGGGAAGGGTAATATGCTCAACAACATACAGTATAACACGAGGCGAGTATAATAAAGTCAACTACATAATATAAAGCATAATAATGATAACAGCACTGAACTATTGTCTGTCTATGTATACTGTGTGTGTATGTGTGTATACTGAGTGTATGTTTACCTTGGTACGAGAACCTTGTATTTTCTCTTTCTCCCCTTCCTCAATTTCTCTCCTCTCTCTCTCTCCTTTTCCTCTCTTTCTCTGGTTCTCTCTCGTCTCTCTCTCTCTATCTGGTTCTCTCTCCTCTCTCTTTCTCTCTGGGTTCCCCCCTTTATCTCTCTCCCCTTTGCTATCTTTCTCTTTCTGGTTCTCTGTCATTTCTCTCTCCCTCCATCAATAGGTTTCTCTCACTTTCCTATTTCCTCTCCCCTCCCTCTCTTCGTCATCTATCATCTCTCTCTCACCCTCTTCCTCCCTACCAACTGTTTACATCACCTCTTCCATCTACCTCTCCTACTCCTTTCTCCTTTTCCTCTTCTTCTCTCTACTTCCCTTTCTCCTCTTCCATTTCTTCCTCTCCTTTTCTCTCAGCTCTCCTTATTCCGTTCCTTCTATCTCTCTATTATCTTTCTCTTCATCTATTTTCCCTCTCACTTCTTCTACCTCTCCACCACTTCTCATTCTTTCTCCTCCTCTCCTTTTCCTCTTCTCCCTCTCTCTTACCTCCCTCCTTCTTCCCCACCTCTCCCTCTTCTCCCTCTCTTTCCCTCTTCACCCTCTCTCTAACCTCCCTCCTTCTTCCCCACCTCTCCCTCTTCTCCCTCTCTTTCCCTCTTCACCCTGGTCAGCACAATTCACAAATGACATCCCACATTGACCTCTTAGGCAGTGACCTTCTTGATGGGGTCAATCTACAGCCTCATCAGTACCGCGGGGTCAGAGGTTACGCTTGTTATGTCATTGGTAATTGGGGTTAGGTTAGTGTGTGTGTGTGTGTGTGTGTGTGTGTGTGTGTGTGTGTTTATTAATATTATTGTTAATACCCTACCCTACTCTACCCTACCCTACCCTACCCTACCCTACCCTACCCTCCCCCCCTACCCTACCCCACCCTACCCTACCCTACCCTACCCTATCCTACCCTACCCTACCCTCCTCCCTACCCTACCCTACCCTACCCTACCCTACCCTACCGTACCCTACCCTACCCCACCTTACCCCACCCTACCCTACCCCACTCTACCCTACCCTACCCTACCCTACCCTACCCTACCGTACCCTGCATCTATTCATTAATTTCTGTACAAATAATAAAAACAAAAACAATCCCAAACAAATGCTCAGAATAATAATAAAAATAATAATAACAATAATAAAAGTTTCTCATCGTAAATTCTGACAAAATGCACAAAAAAAAAGCCCAGGTGAATTTTTCAGGTGTGTGAGCTTATTCATTAGTAATTTACAGGTGAGTCAGGTGTCCGTTATTCACTCATATTATTCAGAATTATTTATTACATTTCATCATTACGACGTTTATATTATTTTAAGTCAGGATTAACATAGAGGATCACTTGGTTAATAGCTTCATGATATTAATTCATATTTACCTGTGTGAACGAATTCCTTATATGGTATAGGATAATATAGATGTATGTGTGTATGTATGTATGTATGTATGTATGTATGTATGTATGTATGAAATATATCCAATACTACCTGGCCCCCCCTTTCCCTATCCACCCCTCCCCTCCCTCCCACCCCGCCCCTCACTCTCCCTTTTTCTTCTCGCCCTCCCCCCCCTCCCTCCCTCCCTCCCTCCCTCTCTCTCCCAATAAGGAACAGATCCAATCCTACCTCCAGACGACCCAATGATATATATCCGATATCCTACAACACAGCCACACATCCTATGAGCCTCTAAGGACACCATCTCTCCCTCCCTTTTCCTCCTCCTGCCCTCCTTCCTTGCCTCTCCCTTTTTTTTGGTAACCTCCCTCCCTCCTACCCTCCCTGTTTTCTTTCTCCCTCTTATCCCCTTTCTTTCTCCACCTCCTCATCTTCTCTCCCTCTCCATCCCTCCCCCTACCTTCTTTCCCTCCTTCCCCCCCTTCTCTCCCTCCCTCCCTTATCCTCTTTCTCCACCTCCTCACCTTCTCTCTTCATCCCCTCTACCTCCCTGACCCCACCCCTCCCTCACCCCCTGACCTCCCCTCCCCTCACCCCCCACCCTCACCCCTCCCCCCACCCTGACCCCACCCCTCCCTCACCCCCTGACCCCTCCCCTAACCCCCCTCCCTCCCTCACCCCTCCCCCCTCCCTGACCCCCCTCCCTCACCCCTCCCCCCTCCCTGACCCCCCCCTCCCGCACCTCCTCCTTGAAATATGGCTCACTCTCACGGCTTTCTCCCAGTGAAACTCAAAGAAATAACCGGGTGAGATATAAGGCAGGGCGATGGGACGCTCGGCTGGCTGATGGGGGGGAGTGTGCTGAGGTCAGTCCTACCACGCTGTCTCCCACCTGTCTCTAGTGTATCTGAGAGGGAGGGGGGAGAGGGGGGGAAGAGGGAGGGGAGGGAAGGGGGAGGGTGGAGGGATGGGAAGAGGGGGAGGAAAGGGTGAGGGGGAGGGTGGAGGGAAGGGAAGAGGGGGAGGGAAGGGAGGGGGGAGGGAGAGGGGGAAAGGGAAGGGGAGGGGAGGGGGAGGGAGATAGAGGGGGGAAGAAGAAAAAGGGGGAGAGAGAGAGAGAGAGAGATCACCTGAACGAGACAGAGAGAGAGAGAGATCACTTGAAAGAGACAGTGAGAGAGAGATAGAGATCACCTGAACGAGAGAAAGAGAGAGATAGAGATCACTTGAAAGAGACAGTGAGAGTACTCGAGGTGGTGGTGGTGGTGGTGCCCCGTCACCTTTGATGTACGGCTGAGAACAAGGGTTCGACCCCCAAGTTCAAGATGGCGTTTGTATGACATTCTCTCTCTCTGTCTCTCTCTCTATTTCTCTTTTCTTCCCCCTCTCTCTTTCCCCTTTCCTCCCCCTCTTCTTTTTATTCCTCTTCTTCTCTCTCTCTCTTTCTAACATCCTACCTAGCTCTCTCACTCCCATTCTTTACATCACTCTCTCTCTCGCTCTCTTCTCTCTCCCTCTCTCTCTTTTCTTCCCCCGTCTCTCTTTCCCCTTTCCTCCCCCTCTTCTTTTTATTCCTCTTCCTCTCTCTCTCTTTTTAACATCCTACCTAGCTCTCACTCCCACTCCCACTCTCTCTCTCTCTCTCTCTCTCTCTCTCTCTCTCTCTACATTAACACGTGTTCAAGTAATCTCACGGTCAGAGCAAACAATAAAATAAAAAAAAACAAAAATTAATAAGTGTAAATTTTATACATATAAAATATTCATCTTTATTTCTCTATGCAGTAAATGTATAATTCTACCTTTGAGAAAAAAATTATTTATTAAATTTCACATTTTTTACATTTAGTTGTTGCGTCAATTGGCAACACTGTCGAATTTACGCCACAGTGGCACCAACACGATATTGCAATACTGAATTAATTTTTGTATAACGCATCTAACTTTAGGTAACATTTCCAGTTTGCATTGTGGCTATCTCTTTATTATAACACTGAATTAATTGCTATGTCACGTACCTAGCTATGGGAAATATTTCCAGTTTGTATTGTGGGTATCTCTTTATTGCAACACTGAATTAATTCCTATATCACGTATTGTAACTAGGAGTAATTTTCCAGCTTGTATTGTAGGTATCAGTACATTTGTTTGCATTGCTAAGAAACTGTGAAAGTTCTACCAAGTGACCGAATGTCTCTCTCTCTCTCTCTCTCTCTCTCTCTCTCTCTCTCTCTCTCTCTCTCTCTCTTAATCTCTCTCTTTCTCTCTTAATCTCTCTCTCTCTCTTACAATATGTCTCACTCCGATTAAGTACACAAGGTCCAGGTCCAGGGCTTCAGGTTCAGTTCTCAAGGGTTCAAGACTTCAAAGTTCAGGTCTCAAGGGTTCAAAGTTTAGGGGTTCAAAGGTTCAGGGTTTCAATGGTTAAGGGTTCAAGTCTCAAGGGTTCAGGGTTCAGTTCAAGAGTCAGGATCCAAATTTTAAGGGTCTCAGGGGTTCAGGGTTCAGTTCAAGAGTCAGGATCCAAATTTTAAGGGTTTCAAGGGTTCAGAGTTTCAGGGGTTCAGGGAGGCAAACAATACCACCACCAACTCAAACTTTACTCTTTTCAACTTTTTTCCAAATCTATTTCGGTGAGTTGACGCCCTCCCTCCCTTCCCCCCCCCTCTCTCCCTACCTTTTCTCACTTCTCTCACAGAACTTCCTTGCCTTTGAACGGTCTGGCCATCAATCATCACCTCCCTCTCCTACCCCCCTTTTCGTTTTGTCCAATTCTTCTCCTTCCTCCCTTCCTTCTTTCATTCCTTTCTCTTTCTTTCCTTCCTTCATTCTTCCATTCCCCCTTCTTTGTTTTCTTCCTTACTTCCTCTCTTTCCTTCCTTTCTCTCTTTGTTCCTTCCTCCCTTCCTATATCCCTTTATCTCTTCCTTCCTTATTTCATTCAATCCTCATTTTCTTCCTTATTTTTTATTCCCTTCCTTCTGTTCCCTAATTATTAGTTGGATTCCTCTTTATCTTAACTTTATTGTCTATTTTATCATCATCTTTGCCTCTTTCCTTTTTACTTTTCCCTTGTTTCTCTACCTCGTTTATCAGTCTCCTCTTTATGCATATCTTTATCACCCGTTTCTGCCAGTTTATTACCTAATTCTATTCTTTTCCTCTTCCTTACTTTATTTTACTTCCGTCTATTCAACCATTTATTATATTTTACTTCCATTTTATATATTGTGTTGACGTCTTTCACGTTTACAATTTTTCATCCAATTACAGTGAACGAACCAACGAACCACTCAACCACCGAAACAGCGAACCACTGAACCAACGAACCACTCAACCACCGAGCCAGCGAACCACTGAACCAACGAACCACTCAACCACCGAACCACTGAACCAACGAACCGCTGGACCACTGAACCACCGAACCAACGAACCATTTACTTACCTTCATTTTCCCATTCATCAACATCACTGTAAAGAAATCGAACACAAACTCGAAACTTATACAGTAGATCAAAGCCTTACTTGTGTGAAGCCTTCAGACGAAGCAATGAGACAGGATATGAACCACTGAACCACACAATTAGAGTCAGTTACTAATATTTACTTCCTCATTTATAACAAAAATAAATAAAAACGAATAAAATTAAAATACAAACTCGAAAACTTGGGTTCAGTATCTCAAGCAATGTCAAGGAAAGGATTTGAAACACCAAGATGAATCTTTGAGTTAGGGAATGAACCATCGAACTACAGTATCAGTGTTATTTAATGAGTCACTAATAATCAAGAAAATATCCCTCAAAAGTCAAACATGAATTCGAAAATATGAGATCAAGTGTCCCAGAATAGTGAGACAGGGAATGAATCATCAAACCTTTTTTTTTTTAAATCATTGTCATTTATTAAAATTTATTGGTCTATTAATCAAGAAAACATCTATAAAAATCGAACACAAATGCGAAAACTTTAGTTCAAATTCTCACCTGTGTGAACCCCTAAACTGAGACAACAAGACAGTGAACGAACCTTTGAACCTCATTAGTCAATTACTTACATTTCAAAACACGTCAACACGACCTCTAAATATAACATTAATTCGAAACCTATAGTTCAACTCATTACATTTATAAAGATATGAGACGAAACAATGAGACAATGAACGAACCACAAAACCACAGTATCTTGTTCCTCCCTCCTCCTCCTCCCGGTCTTCACTACATCTCCCTTCCCCCATGGCAGTTATTGACGGCCGATTTGTTGCTTATGTTAATGAGTTCCCTGACAAGTTGTTTTCTCAAGATATGACTGAGACGAATGACTCCCTCTGACGGCACGATACCTAATAACACTCTTGATGATTCACTGTTTCATGGAGCTTCGGATCCCTTATGTTTTGCAGCTTTATTATCAGGTTCGACACAGTTGTTCATTTACTGTTTCATGAAGCTTGATAATATAGTGGAGAAGTATACTTAAGTTTCGAAGCTTTACTGCTGTGTTCAACATGCTGATAGAGTTGTTGTTGACTCACTGTTTCATGAAGCTTCAGACAATATAGCGCAGTGAACCCGTTTGTTACGAAGCTTTACTGCCACACTCGACACGTTAATAAGAGTGCTTCAGCAAGGAGTTCGGATAATACAATGTAGCGATAACATTCGGTTCGAAGGTTTAATGTGATTCCTCTGACTTTTCTCGAAGATAAATTGATAATTATTCAGTGTTTCAGCGGAGAGTTGAATAATATAAAGCAGTGAATCAATCTCTTTCGTAGCTTAACTGTGATGCTGGACTCTTCTGGATACAAGATCATCACTACATGAAGCTTCAGATGATGTGACACAGTGATCAGGGAAGCTTCGAAGCCTTACTGAGATAAATTAGTGTTGTTGTTGTTGTTTTTTTAAGTTTAGATATGGAGAAAAACATCTTATTGAGTCACTGTTCCAGAGAGTCTTCCATTGATTCTCTCTTGATGTCCCTGTCCTTCCTCTCTATTTTTTTATCTTTCCTTCTCTCTCTCTGCCTCTCTCTTCCTTTTCATCATTCTCTCTCTTCCTCTCCAACGTCCTCTCTCTCTCTCTTCCTCTCCTACATCCCCTCTTCCTCTCTTCCTCTCTTGTCCCTCTCTCTCTCTCCCTCTCCTAAAGCCTCCCTCCCCCTCTCACACCAACACCTCGCCTCCTCACAGCACCAGGTCGGATGGCATCACACCAGACGCCATAACGCTAATGTAAGTATCTTGCCAGCGAACATTAGACAGGAACAGCCTGACGGAGCCGACGCCACGGGTGACAGATAGCTTACACAGGGAGGAGGAAGGGATGGGAGGTGATCTGGGGAGGGGAAGAAAGGTGGGGAGGGGAGGGTAATGTAGGGAAGAGGTGGGGAGAGATTATATGGGAAGATGGTTATTATAAGTAGTAGTAGTAGAAGTAGTAGTAGTAATAGTAGTAGTAGTAGTAGAACTATAAATAATATCATGAAATTCATCATCATTATTCTTACACCCATTCATCTCATCATACAACCTTCCCTCTCCCCTACATATAACATTACATAACTCGCCTCATAAGGGGGTGACAGATGCTAATGGCTTTCTGATTTAGAAAGCAATTAGAGAAGTGAGAGAGAGAGAGAGAGATAGAGAGAGAGAGAGAGAGAGAGAGAGAGAGAGAGAGAGAGAGAGAGAGAGAGAGAGAGAGAGAGAGAGAGAGAGAGAGAGAGAGAGAGAGAGAGAGAGAGAGAGAGAGAGAGAGAGAGAGAGAGAGTCCCCAGCTTTGGATGATCTGAAAAACATCATCTCATGAGTGTGTGTTAAGTGTTAATTTTTACCTCTTTTGAGATGGTTGGAGGGGCGTGTTGTTTGGGGAGGTGGTGATGAGGGGTGATGAGGGGTGATGAGGGGTGGTGAGGGGTGATGAGGGGTGATGAGGGGTGGTGAGGGGATGGTGAGGGGAGGGGAGGGTTGGTTTATTAGGGTTCATACACTATTGTTGTTGTTGATATTATGATCATTATTATTTTATTATTATTTCACATTATTTTTAGGATGGGAGGTAAGAGAGAGAGAGAGAGAGAGAGAGAGAGAGAGAGAGAGAGAGAGAGAGAGAGAGAGAGAGAGAGAGAGAGGGGGGGGGGGGCAGGCAGCGGGTGTAAGTGATGGTCCCGGATGATGGTAGATGACTCGAGACCTTCAATTAAGGTGGTGGTCAGGGCAGGTCAGGTCGGAGGGGAGGGGAGAGAGGGGGGGGGGGGGCCCCTTCCCTCACTCCTACACCGCCGCCGTCCTCACGTGTAATAACCTGCACCGTGTCCTGCCAACCTAGGAGTCCTACATCAACCAGGGATGGAGTCGTCTCTCTCTCTCTCTCTCTCTCTCTCTCTCTCTCTCACCTTACACCCCCTTCTCCTCTCCCCCAATCCCTCGTTACCCCTCCCCTAAGCCCTCACCACGTCCCTCACCTCCCCAATTCGCTCATTACCTCTTCCCCCTGTGCCCCGGCCTCTCACCAACCCCCCCCCCCCGTAGCTCCTCCCCTCCTAGGCATTCAGCACCCTCACTTCCTCTCCAGTACCTCTCCCTCCTCAGCCCTCAGCACCCTTACCTCCTTCCCAACCACCCTCTCCCCCTGCCTCATCCCCCCAGCCCCTCACCCCTAACACCTCCCTTCAGTACCCTCCCTCACCCCTAACACCTCCCTTCAGTACCCTCCCTCACCCCTAACACCTCCCTTCAGTACCCTCCCTCACCCCTAACACCTCCCTTCAGTACCCTCCCCCACCCCCCACCCCTCCCTCATCCCCCCAGCCCCTCACCCCTAACACCTCCCTTCAGTGCCCTCCCTCACCCCTAGCACCTCCCTTCAGTACCCTCCCTCACCCCTAACACCTCCCTTCAGTACCCTCCCTCACCCCCCACCCCTCACACGGTACATAAACACATCACTTCTCATTGCGCGAGGTGTTCCGTTTCCTGCCTGGCTGTGACCAACCTGGAAAACCCGGGAGAAATTGTGTTTCCTTTTCCTTATTTCCTTCTGCTTATTAGTCTTGTTTATCCTAGTTTTTTTCTACTTATTAATCTTCTCTTCCTCTTATTTATTGTTCTTATTTATTCTTGTGTTGTGTAATTTAGATTAGGTTTGGTTGCGTTAGGTTAGGTTAGGTTAATGAGTGTAAAGGCACAGGTGTAGAGGCACAGGTGTAGAGGAACAGGTGTACAGGAACAGGTGTACAGGAACAGGTGTACAGGAACAGGTATACAGGAACAAGTGTACAGGAACAGGTGTACAGGAACAGGTGTAGAGGAACAGGTGTAGAGGAACAGGTGTAGAGGAACAGGTATAGAGGCACAGGTGTAGAGGAACAGGTGTAGAGGAACAGGTGTAGAGGAACAGGTGTAGAGGCACAGGTGTAGAGGAACAGGTGTAGAGGAACAGGTGTAGAGGCAGAGTACACAGGAAGTTCAGACACCCAGCAGGATGGTTACACTGTATAAGGAGAGCTTTCACCCCCACGTACTGTTAGATAAGGCTTCCGTGTCAGCTGTGTGGGGCTTCACCATGATGAAGACCTACACACACATATCTGTGAGGGAACTACTACATCATCAGGTACATCATCAGGCCCCTCATACACCACCTGTGAGGGAACTACTACATCATCAGGCCCCTCATACACCATCTGTGAGGGAACTACTACATCATCAGGCCCCTCATACACCACCTGTGAGGGAACTACTACATCATCAGGCCCCTCATACACCACCTGTGAGGGAACTACTACATCATCAGGCCCCTCATACACCACCTGTGAGGGAACTACTACATCATCAGGCCCCTCATACACCACCTTTGAGGGAACTACTACATCATCAGGCCCCTCATACACCACCTGTGAGGGAACTACTACATCATCAGGCCCCTCATACACCACCTGTGAGGGAACTACTACATCATCAGGCCCCTCATACACCATCTGTGAGGGAGTTACTACACCACGTGAGTTCCTCCTAACACCATCTGGGAGGGAGTTACTACACCACGTGAGTTCCTCCTAACACCATCTGGGAGGGAGTTACTACACCACGTGAGTTCCTCCTAACACCATCTGGGAGGGAGTTACTACACTACGTGTTTGCTGTTCAACACCTACATTAATCTGTATGTTCACTGTATGTTCCTTCACCTTTCTCTAATGAAGGCTTTTGTTAAACCACCAATGTATGTAATAAGTCATTTATGTCCAATGTATATTTTCAGCCTTCGGTCTGCAGAACTTTTTCAATAAACCGTCAATTATTTTTATTACACACACACACACACACACACACACACACACACACACACACACACACACACACACACACATCATTACTACTACTACTAATACTCCTGTTTTTCCTCCTTCACCCAGCCTCCTCCTCCTCCTCCTCTTCCATCACCCAGCTTCCTCCTCCTCCTCCTCCTCCTCCTCCTTCACCCAGCCTCCTCCTCCTCCTCCTCTTCCATCACCCAGCCTCCTCCTCCTCCTCCTCCTCCTCTTCCATCTCCCAGCCTCCTCCTCCTCCTCCTCCTCTTCCATCACCCAGCCTCTTCCTCCTCCTCCTCTTCCATCACCCAGCCTCCTCCTCCTCCTCCTCTTCTATCACCCAGCCTCTTCCTCCTCCTCCTCTTCCATCACCCAGCCTCTTCCTCCTCCTCCTCCTTCACCCAGCCTCCTCCTCCTCCTCCTCCTCCTCCATCACCCAGCCTCTTCCTCCTCCTCTTCCATCACCCAGCCTCCGAGTCATCACCTCTTCCATCACATTACAAGATAAAGTCATTTTAATATCGCAGGTCATAATGTGTCTTTCCCTCACTGACAAATAACTTACCTGGGATAAGAATAACTTACCTGGCAGTCACAGTGAAAAGAAATCCTAAGGTAATATATTTTTTTATCGTAAGTTTTGGTGTGTGATTTTTTTTAACTGTTAACTGGTGATACGTGATGTTTTTTAACTGTTAACTGGTGATACGTGATGTTTTTTAACTGTTAACTGGTGATATGTGACGTATATAACTATAAACTGGTGATATGTGATGTTTTTACCTGGTGATATGTGATGTTTTTAACTGTTAACTGGTGATACGTGACGTTATATAACTGTCTCCTTTAAGATATGAAACAAATATAAATAACTCAAACACTCTTTAAGAAATATTATGCCCTTAACTGAAGACATAACAACGTATCTAACTGGACGCACTTAATCCTAGAAACACAAAATGGCGTCAAAATCACACTGAGACTCTGTTATACCTAGATATGGTCTCACATCTACAATAAAAGAGCTTAATAGGGTATCTCCATTAACCTAACCTTAACCTAACCTAACCAAACCTAACCAAACCTAACCGAACCGAACCTAACCGAACCTAACCTAACCTAAAACCTAACCTAACCAAACCTGACCTGACCTGACCTAACCTAACCTAACCTAACCTAACCTAACCTAAACTAACCTAACCTAATCTAACCTAACCGAATCTAATCTAACCTAACCTAACCTAACCTAACCTAATCTAACCGAACCTAACCAAACCTGACCTGACCTAACCTAACCTAACCTAACCTAAACTAACCTAGCCCAACCTAACCTAACCTAACCTAACCTAACCTAACCTAACTTCTCTTAACTGGTGATGTGATAACGTAGCTAACTGACTCACTTAAACTACGACAAGGAGATTAATTCCCAAATGACCTTAAGTTAATAATTACCCTTAAATATTCATATGACAAAATTACCCCCCCCAAAAAATATTAACCTTTAATTGTGTTTACATGCATAGAAAACGGGATACGGGAGCCACTTGGATACACTTATAAGTAGACTAATTTAAGTGATTCTACTGTAGTGTATAAAGTGTTAAGGGCAGTACACTTACATCTACTTCTCATGATGTAAGTGCCAACGTGATAGTGTTCTTGCATGCACAGAAAAAGGTGGACACACAATGTTTTAAGGGAGACTATAGTATTTAATGAGTTTATAATGAGTTTGTTTACTTGGGAGAGGAGAGAGTGTAGACATCCTCCTGTTTGGGTGAAGTGGAGGAAGGAAGGAGGAGGAGGAGGAGGAGGAGGAGGAGGAGGAAGAGATTAGACTGGAAGAGGAAAAATACTGTGGAAGGAACAAGAGAAAAAGAGAGAGAGAGAGAGAGAGAGAGAGAGAGAGAGAGAGAGAGAGAGAGAGAGAGACATTAAAACTGTCTCCCCCGCCATGATTTACGTCACCCTCAGAACAGTGTCTCTCGCCGTAAGATGTATAACGACAACCAGAATTAATGGTCCTCAACTGTTATCGATACAGGATGTCCTTCATGGTGTCGTATCCTACGATGTCTTAAAATTGTGTCCAATGATGTCCTTAACAAAGTTTTTCTACAATGTCCTAAAATGGTGTTATAAAAGGGTGTCCTGCGATGTCCTATAGTGTCCAACAATGTCCTAAATGGGTGTTCTATACGATGTCCTATAGTGTCCAACAATGTCCTAAATGGGTGTCCTATACGATGTCCTATACTGTCCAACAATGTCCTAAAGAGGTGTCCTAAGATGTCCTACAGCTTCCCACTATGTCCTAAACTGTCCTTAAAGGGTGTCCTGTAATGTCCTACAGTGTCCCAATTTTGTTTAGCCTACAACGTCCTTAAATGATGGCACATAAAATTTGGACATTAGGCTGGATTGTAATTAAGGAAAATAGTGTCCAAAAATACAGTGGATATTCGTTTTTGTAGTCAGTGTGTGCTGTAACCTGCTGCCGACGACACTTTTATCTGTACATTTTACTGTAATTTACACCTGTACCTGTAAAATGCACCTGTGTACAATATGTGCCTGTACCTGTAGTTAAACCTATACCTGTAAAATGTACCTGTCTGTACCTGTACCTGTAGTTACACCTGTATCAGTATTTGTACCTGTAACCACACCTGCAATTATACTTGTATCCATATCAAGTACGATTAAATCCTTCAAAAATAATAGACATTCAATTATAACAACAATCAACAACATGACACACACACACACACACACACACACACACACACACACACACACACACACACACACACACACACGGCTGCCTGGTCCCCTTCATAAGCCATTAACCACTGTTTCATTAAGTCACGTAATTATATATACGGATCCGAGGCGTTAATGCGTTAATTGTACCTGAGTTGATTAATAGGGGTGTGTGTGTGTGTGTGTGTGTGTGTGTGTGTGTGTGTGTGTGTGTGTGTGTGTGTGTGTGTGTGAGTTATAGGCCTACAACTATTCTTCAACAATTTATCTGTGATTTTAAAGACAAGTGTGATTATTATTATTATTAGTTGTTGTAGTAGTAGTAGTAGTAGTAGTAGTAGTAGTAGTAGTAGTAGTAGTAGTAGTAGTAGTAGTAGTAGTAGTAGTAGAACCTCATATCTCCAGGTAGACAGGGTAATTATCTACCTGTGCGTGTCATCACCGTCACCTCCACCTGAGTTAATTAAGGTCACTCACCTCAGGACACAGGTGAGGAGCTGATCACGGATTCCTCGTACATTATTGTATGATCGAGTGAGTGACGTGATTGGTTACTGGTCATTTGAGGCTGGCCAATGGAACAAGAGGTCAATAGAAGAATGAACCAATGGGGTTAGATGTTAGGTGTGAGGTAGAGCAATAACAAGAGAGTTTCCTGGCGAGAATCAGCCAATGATGTGAAAGATTCGGTGCTGAGATAGACCAATGGCGTGAAATATTACCTGCTGAGGTGGACCAATGATTGAAAAGATTATCTGAGCGGCATGAATGATTGGCTGCTGAGGCAAGCCAATGGCAAGAGGAGGGAGGGGATAATGACTCTTGAAATGGACCAATGGGGTGTGAGATACTGGCTTTTGAGTCCGACCAATGACGTGAAAGATAAGATCACCGTATTATGCGACATTAGCCAATAGGAAGTTACCTTTATGTTCTCCCCCCACACCCCGTTTTCTATGCCTGTTATTATTACCATGTGGTTGTCTTATTTCTTGTTGATTCTTATTT
>CAUDMG010001476.1:87500-112500 GCA_958450375.1 Homarus gammarus
GAGAGAGAGACTTCTTACACACAAACACCTCCCACACCCCTTCCTATCAATCCCTCTCACCCCTCTCACCCCTCTCACCTCCCCTCTCACATTAAATCATCCAAACAATAACTTAATCCTGACAAATTTCACAGCACTGTATGAGAGGTCAATGGCTTCAGCTTCCAGGCGAGGAGAGACCAATAGAATTATCTCTCGTAACAAAGACAGTTAGAGAGAGAGAGAGAGAGAGAGAGAGAGAGAGAGAGAGAGAGAGAGAGAGAGAGAGAGAGTGTGAACTAGGGAGAACAAGTGATGATAATGGGAAAGAACACACGATAAATGGAATAACGAGAAGACGTGATAAAAGTGAGGAGAGGGGAGACGAGAGAGAGAGAGAGAGAGAGAGAGAGAGAGAGAGAGAGAGAGAGAGAGAGAGAGAGAGAGAGAGAGAGAGAGAGAGAGAGAGAGAGTTAAAATCTTTTTAGTAGTATACCTAACCTAACCTAACCTAACCAAACCTAACCAAAATGTGAACCTAAAGAATATAATCATATCATTCAGAGACGTAATGGCACAAAAGACCTATTACACTGCTTGCTTATGGCTCTTGTGTGTTGCATTGTGGCTCATGTGTGTTGCATTGTGGCTCTTGTGTTGCATTGTGGCTCATGTGTGTTGCATTGTGGCTCATGTGTGTTGCATTGTGGCTCTTGTGTTGCATTGTGGCTCTTGTGTTGCATTGTGGCTCATGTGTGTTGCAGTTGTTATTGAAAAGGCTGGCGTACACACACACACACACACACACACACGGATTAATATTACTTAGTCAGAAATTAATGTAGTATAGAGAATAATATAGTGGTATATGTTGTGTGACCCAGTATGACCCCAGGGCAGGTTTATACACTAGGTGAGCGGCACAGGTAAGTACATAGTGATATCAGTCAGTATAAATGCAGTAACTGTGTTTAATGTACCTTACCTTATGCCCGTGTGAGTTATTCAATGTTGATACGGCAATAGTCCGCCACACACACACACACACACACACACTACATGTATAAATTGTAATGTATAATGTATAATGTTTCTGGCCCAAGAGATAGGAAGGAAGAAGTCAGAGAAGCGTTACTATCAAATCTATTCACCGAGGCGTCCCACCCCTCTCCCCCCCCCCCCTTGACAAAGTTTGAAGACACTTGAAGCAAGACATTTTGAACTGTTGGAGGTTATACTTGAAAAACACTGGTGGTGAAGGAGGAGGGTGGCTACACGGTGCTATATTGTAACACCAAGACGATACTCAGATGGTCTTCAATCTTCAATAAACAATAAAACGTGAAAAGACAAGGGAGTTCTTTACGAAATTCGAGGCAACGAGACTGCTGCAATAGATGACGAAATACGCTGTAAGTTACGGCAGGATAAAAGGTGTAGATCGTCTTTTGTTTTGCCTTGAGTCGGGCATTGTTCTACCGTCTATACACATCAAGATATGTTTTGAGTTACACACGAGAAACAGACAAGAATTTAAAGTATTCTCGGAACTTTAGGATAGCAAACACCAATAATATTATGATGAACACGACATTATAAAGAATGATGCGTCGATCGTCTTTTGTTTCGGTTTTGGGGTATCTATTGTTCCTCAGCCCTATATATAAACCAGCTTTGTTTACCTTTCGCCAGTTGCTCACTCGCAGCTAACTTATCAATAAAAGTCAAATAATCATTTATGAAAGAACTGCAGCAAATAAATGTAATAAACAAAAGACAATTAATAGGAATACTAACTAACTAACACACTCTCTCTCTCTCTCTCTCTCTCTCTCTCTCTCTCTAACCTTGGCACAGAGAGCTAATCTGTTTACCTGGCCAACAGTTCCTAAACGGATGCCAGGAATGGGTGCCAGGTGTAGGTGGCACTCTTCTCCGCGTAATTGGTCAATTTAGGCCCTGTTAACTAGATAATGATACCGTAGTGATAGTAGTGTTTTCTGTTAATGGCGTTATTATGAGTACGTGTTATTAGTGTGTGTGTGTGTATGTGTGTGTGTGTGTGTGTGTGTGCGTTATTATGATGAAGTTGTATAGTAATGGAGACAATTGTTTTGATTTTATGTATTTGGGCAGAAATAGTCATACTGTACATGTTTACTGATATCATGTATGTATGTATGTATGTATGTATATATGTATGTATGTATGTATGTATGTATTAGTGTTAAGCCAGATGTATCCTCCCTGGTGTAAGCAAGACTACATGTGTACCTCTCCCTCCCTCCCCTTCCCTTCTCCCCTCCCTCCCTCCCCTTCCCTTCTCCCCTCCCTCCCTCCCTCCCTCCCCTCCCCTTCTCCCCTCCCTCGCCCCCAGCAAAGCGTTCAACTGTTCTCTCTCACAAACTCCAAGGCGGAAACCTGTTCAAACTTTCTCTGTTGTTTTGAATAATTGTTCCGTTGATCACTGAGCATGAGGTAAATTTGATCCGTCCTCCCGTGTGTGTGGTACAGTGCCCCCCATGTGTGGTACAGTGCCCCCCGTGTGTGGTACAGTGCCCCCCGTGTGTGGTACAGTGCCCCCCGTGTGTGGTACAGTGCCCCCCGTGTGTGGTACAGTGCCCCCCGTGTGTGGTACAGTGCTCCCCCGTGTGTTACAATGCCCCCGTGTGTGGTACAGTGCCCCCCCGTGTGTGGTACAGTGCCATCCGTGTGTGGTACAGTGCCCCCCATGTGTGGTACAGTGCTCCCCCGTGTGTGGAACAATGACCCCCGTGTGTGGTACAGTGCCCCTTGTGTGTGGAACAGTGCCCCCCCGTGTGTGTGGTACAGTGCCCCCCGTGTGTGGTACAGTGCCCCTCATGTACGGTACAGTGCCCCCCGTGTGTGGTACAGTTCCATCCGTGTGTGGTACAGTGCCCCCCTGCAGGTACACCCCCCTGCCAGGTACACCCCCCTGCCAGGTACACCCCCTTGCCAGGTACACCCCCTGCCAGGTACACCCCCCTACCAGGTACACCCCCCTGCCAGGTACACCCCCCTGCCAGGTACACCCCCCTGCCAGGTACACCCCTTTGCCAGGTACACCCCCCTGCCAGGTACACCCCCCTGCCAGGTACACCCCCCCTACCAGGTACACCCCCCTGCCAGGTACACCCCCCTGCCAGGTACACCCCCTTGCCAGGTACACCCCCTACCAGGTACACCCCCCTGCCAGGTACACCCCCCTGCCAGGTACACCCCCCTGCCAGGTGAACACAAAACACACTAACTTCTGATACTTAATACAATAATGTTACAAGTGAAGTAATCAATATTTATACACAGTGAACGACACATTATGAAACGACCTAAACTGACCCTAACTGAATGATGAATATAATCTGGACTCACGACACTAATGACTATAATTAGTACGGTCATTTACTGTCTGGTTACGTAATATTATACAAACTTTAATCTAACACTAACAATTAACCCTTTTTTTTAATTAGTCGTAATTAATTGTGGTGGTAATAATTATATGTTACGACTGACTGACAAATATTTTCACAACAGGAATTATAAACTTGATTCTATGTGAGATTAATGTTGGCTTTAACTTGATGCTAATTAATTGTATTTAATCCTTGTGGTAGGGGTCGTTTATATACTTGTAATTAGTGGTAATGAAATGAGTGTGAATCACCTCAACCAATAGTATTACAGTAATTAATAACAGAATTTAATACTACGCTGAAATGAACGAACTCTGATGGCAACACTGATACTATGTAATACTTTATGGGAATTAAATAAACGATAATAATGACAGAATTAATACACGATAATAATGACGGAATTAATACACGATAATAATGACAGAATTAATACACGATAATAATGACAGAATTAAATACCACAAACTCAGAATTAATACTTTTTCATAATTAAACAGTGAGGTAATATTTTATGATAATTATATACAGGAATTATTACCACACAGACACACACACACACACACACACACACACACACACACACACACACACACACACACGCACACACCTGAATATCAAGCACCCCAGCTTATTTTACCTGATAATTATACTAACTAATGCTAACCTTTCCTAACCTAACCTAAACCTAACCTAAACCTAACCTAAACCTAACCTAACCTAAACCTAACCTAACGTAAACCTAACCTAACGTAAACCTAAACCTAACCTAACCAAGGCCACCATCACTATGCTTTCTAAAACAGATTTGTAGTGAAAGTTTCCCTATGAAGATGCATCATGGTTAACTTTCCCCGCCTGACCACTAAATTTATATGACAGAGACGCGCCACGAATACTTTCTCCTTTTCCTTTCTCTAATTTTCTTCGCTAACTTTCTTTCTTATGTCTTGTTGTGTCTTGGAATAAATATTTTCTGTTGTTTCTTGACTTTCTCTCTCTCTCTCTCTCTCTCTCTCTCTCTCTCTCTCTCTCTCTCTCTCTCTCTCCCCTCCCACTCTCTCTCTCTCACTCTTTCTTCTCTCCCCTTCCACCCCTCTTCCTCTCCTTCCTGCCTCCCCTCTTCCTCCCCTCTTCCTCCCCTCTTCCACGGGAACAATTTTGTTTTTCCTTCGTGTTTTCTGTGTATGACTTCTGCCAGCGGTATTCTCCCTACCTCCCTCTCCTCCCTTTTTTTACTCTCCCTTTGTCCTTCCCTTCCTTCTTGTTGTTGTTGATGGTGGTTAGAGAGAGAGAGAGAGAGAGAGAGAGAGAGAGAGAGAGAGAGAGAGAGAGAGAGAGAGAGAGAGCTATCCAACACCAACCTCTCCCTTATATATACCACTTGCCCTTCCCTCCCCCTTCCCCCCTCCCCCTTCCCCTCACCACCCCCTCCCCTCATCCCCCCCTCCCCTCTCCCTCCCCTCCCCCTATCCTAGAGTCTCACACGGAAAAATATAACACCACTTTTAAACTCTCTCTCTCTCTCTCTCTCTCTCTCTCTCTCTCTCTCTCTCTCTCTCTCTCTCTTTATCTCAGGCTCTCTTCTCTTATCCTTATTCTTATTCTATTTCCTCTCCTCCTATCTCTCTTTTATATGATTTAGGTGTTTGTGTGTTTGTTTGTTTGTTTGTGTGTTTGTTTGTTTGTGTGTTTGTTTGTGTGTTTGTTGTTTGTTTGTCGGTTGTTTTTTGTATGAGTTCTGTTGTGTGTGAGAGGTAAAGATAGATAGATAGATTTCCATGTAATCGCTAGGCCGTGCGCCAGATTTCTTACCTACAACTCACCTGTGCGCCAGATTTCTTACCTACAACTCACCTGTGCGCCAGATTTCTTACCTACAACTCACCTGTGCGCCAGATTTCCCATCAACTCATCGCACGTGCCTCAGATTTTTACGTAAGATTTCTCGGCCCTACAATCCACCAGTGTATGAGTAAAGCGAAAAATTTGCATTTGAAAAGTTTGGGGGACGTCTTTCCTGTTTTGGTGCTTTGTGTGTGTGTGTGTGTGTGTGTGTGTGTGTGTGTGTGTGTGTGTGTGTGTGTGTATGTGTGTGTGTGTACAGAGAGAGAGATATGTGTTTATTTAACTAACTATATAAAGTCACACACACACACACACACACACACACACACACACACACACACACAGTAAAACACGGGTAGCAAACACCGTAGACTTAAACACATATTGAAACTTGCTTATGTTATTCATCCTCATTAACCCACCCTACCTAACCCACCCTACCTGACCCACCCTACCTAACCCACCCTACCTAACCCACCCTACCTAACCCACCCTACCTAACCCACCCTACCTAACCCACCCTACCTAACCCACCCCACCTAACCCACCCTACCTGACCCACCCTACCTAACCCACCCTACCTGACCCACCCCACCTGACCCACCCTACCTGTCCCACCCTTCCTAACCCATCCCTACCTGACCTAAATGACACCAAACTCACCTGGACAATTTCTCAATCACTCTGCCATACTGAAAATAGATTGTGTCCGACAGCCGCTGGACACAATAGTCTGGCCAACACTGGAATACAGACGAGGTGTAAATCGTTCAATATTGGTGGAGCCAGAACAGCCGTGTGTGTGTGTGTGTGTGTGTGTGTGTGTGTGTGTGTGTGTGTGTGTGTGTGTGTGTGTGTGTGTGTCAGGCCTAGTGAGAGTGAGTGAGAAATAATACGTGAAAGTGTGTGTGTGTGTGAGAGAGAGAGAGAGAGAGAGAGAGAGAGAGAGAGAGAGAGAGAGAGAGAGAGAGAGAGAGAGAGAGAGAGAGAGAGAGAGAGAGAGAGCACCACCTCCTACCGTCTGTGCTAACTTTCCCTTTTGATGTTAACTTATGTACTGAGGTGTCGGGCTTGCCCCTCACCTACCCCTCACTTGCCCCTCGACTACCCCTTACCTGCTCACTTGCCCGTCATTTCCCCCTTACCTGTCCCTCACCTACTCCTCACCTGCCCCTCACCTAACCCTTACCTGCCCCCACCTGCCCTTCACTTACCCTTCACCTGTCCTTCACCTGTCCATCACTTGCCCTTTATCACACTCTTTACTGGTCCATCACTTTCCTTCACACACACACACACACACACACACACACACACACACACACACACCTCATAACCTGTAGCAGCTCACAAAAGTCTTACCTGTCAGGTCTTCATTAACTCACTATCTTGGTTTCATAACTCCTTATCTCCTGTGTGTGTGTGTGTGTGTATTTATATATGTGTCTATGTGTATGTGTACTTATGTATCTCCATGTATACCAAAAATCCCCCCCCTCCTCCCTAAAAAAAATCCCTACCAACCAAAAACATCGTAATAAAAAAATTCCCCAAAACGATAAATTCTCCCCTAAACCCCAAATTCTCAAAGGCGTCGTAACATAAGACCAAAACACACACACAAAAAGATCTCACATAACTTGTTCCAACACACAACAGTCTGTCTTAGTGTGGGTAGTGTCAGCTTTCACTACACAGGTAAAACTCTTACCTGACCTTCTCTAATTAACCTGTCCAAGTATCTGACGTAACTGTGAACTCGAGGTGTGTTTTTTTGTTTTTTTAACCAGACTTGTGTTAATTCTTGTGGTTTATTTCCTGTGTATTTTGGGGAAGGGAGAGTGGAGGGAGAGGGTGGGGTGGGGGGAAGAGGGGAAGAAAGAGGGAGGAGAGGGGGAATGGAGAGGGAGGGTAAGAGGGAGAGGGATGTTGTTGTTTTGAATTATTATTATCACCACTACCACTACCACCACCCCTACCACCACCCCCCACCCCTACCACCACCACCACCCCTACCACCACCACCACTACCGCCACTACCACCACCACCCCCACAACCACCACCACCACCACCCCTACCACCACCCCCCCCCCCCACCACCACCACCACCACCCAACCACCACCCCCACCACCACCACCACCACTACCTTTACCACCACCCCCCCAACCACCACCACCACCACCACCACCCCACCACCACCACCACCCCACCACCACCCATCACCACTACCACCACTACCACCACCCCCAACCACCACCACCACCACCACCACTATCACCACCACCACCACTACCACCCCCACCACCACCACCACTACCACTACCACCACCACCACCACCCCACCATCACCACCACCACCACCACCACCACCACCATCACCACCACCACCACCACCACTACCACTACCACCCCCACCATCACCACCACCACCACCACCACTACCACCACCCCCCCAACCACCACCACCCCCACCACCACCACCACCCAAACATTAAGATATTCATGAACTCTGCCACACATCCTCCCTCACCCCACACCCCCCTCCTCTACCCCCATCCCCCTCCTCCTCCCCCATCCACCTCACCTCATCTTTACACCTGATGGGGTTATTGTACCTGGTAAGTGGGTCTGGCTTTCATGGGGGGGGAGTCTACCTAGGCGAAAAATGGGGGTGTGGGGGTGTGGGGGGTGGGGGCGGGGGGTGGGGGGGGGGTGGAGGGGGGTGGAGAGGGGGTGGAGAGGGGGTGGAGAGGGGGGGTTGTATGATCTTCTTTTTGGTGACGAGTGGGCGACGTGGTTATGGGAATGTGTTGTGGGAGTGGGGACGTATTGTGGTTGTTGTGATTGTGGTAGTTGTTGTGGTTGACGATTTTTCTGGGTTATTATTATTATTATTGGTCGTAGAAATAATAATAAATCATCATCACCACCATCATCACCACCACCACCACCACCACCATCACCACCACCACCACTACCACCATCACCACCACCACCACCACCACCACCACCACTCCACCACCACCACCACCACCACTACCACCATCACCACCACCACCACCACCACCACCACCTCACCACCACCACCACCATCACCACCACCACCATCATCACCACCACCACCCACCACCACCACCACCACCACCACCACCACCACCATCACCACCACCACCACCACCATCACACCACCACCACCACCACCACCACCACTACCACCATCACCACCACCACCACTCACCACACCACTACCACCACCACCACCACCACCACCACCACACCATCACCACCACCACCCACCATCACCACCCCACCACCACCACCACCACCACTACCACCACCACCACCATCACCACCACCATCACCACCACCACCACCACCACTACCACCACCACCATCATCACCACCACCACCACCACCACCACCACCACTACCACCACCATCATCACCACCACCACCACCACCACCACCACCACCATCATCATCACCACCACCACCACCACCACCACGACCCACATCCAATCCTAATTCAACTTCCTCATCATCCAGTCATCTTTCCCTCACTTCATCTCCTCCTCATCCTTCCCTCACTCCCTCACACTTGGAACACACGACCTACAAACAGGACCCCCCCCCCCTCACCCCCCCTACCCCTCACCCCTCCGACGCACTTTTTTGGTCTTCTAGTCTTTGATAGAGACTCAATCTAGGCGAGTTATGGATCGAAAAGAAAACGGATACGAGAGAGGAGGATAGGAGGGGGGGAAGAGGGGGGGAAGAGGGGGGGGAAGAAGAAGGGGGTGGGAGGGGAAAAGGGGGAGATGGAATAAGAGATGGAAGGGGAGAGGAATGGGTGGGAGGGAAATGAAAGGGAAGAGTGATAAATGGTAGGGGGGAAAAGAGGGGAATGGGAGGGTGTTGGTGATTCTGTATATTTGTGGATTACTGTCAATAGGTAAAGGGTGTGTGGTGAAGGTGTAAGTGTAGTAGTAATAACAATAATAATAATAATAATAATAACAATAATAATAATAATAATAATAAACGGTTTATTAATAGAGTTGCAGTGGGTGGCTGAAAATATACAGACTTACATTTGATTTAGACATAATGATATAATATGCATTGAATACATTTACAGGACTGTACAGTACATAAATCAGGAGTTGTTTATTATTTTAACAATAGATGGGATGGTGCTGTTCTTAGAGCTATCGGTGCGGGCTGTTATGGGCTGAATTTTGTTGTAGTGGCGGACTGCGCGAGGTGTGTGTGTGTGTGTGTGTGTGTGTGTGTGTGTGTGTGTGTGTGTGTGTGTGTGCGCGCGCGGACAGAGTAATGTAATGCGTCTAGTATGGCAGCATTATGTCAGTGTTAAGGTGCAGGCACTGCCTGCTCCCTCTCGCTTTCAGCTGCCGCCGCTGGCTCGCCCTCGTGGCGAACAGGGAAGCAACTTGCATAAGTCTTCCCCTGCCAGTACACAGCCTCCTCACCATCAACACTCCTGCTGTAACTCCTCGTGGCAACACACGGTAACTGGGTGCCTCGTGGGCCCAGGCTAGATCAGCAGGGGATCTCAGAGTAGCAGTGGGCCTCAGAGGGACGGCGCATAGGCCCACTGGTATGTGGACACGCCCTGGCGCCTACCAGCCACCTCCCCGCTGCCTTGCAGATTAACCTTGGTAGGTATAAGGCTACGGGGGTAAACCCCAAACGAAAAACCTGCGGTGGAGCCCCGCATCAGGCAGACATGCTTACAGAGCTCCAACAAGACCCCAACGGTGGTGTAAGAGGAAGAAGTGACCACTGCGGGAACCCAACGACTACACCGGCGGACGAAGGCAATGCATGATGGACAGGCTACTAAGGTGAAACCCAACAAACTGGGCTATCGGCAGTCCATTGCAACTCTCCCTCTCCCCAGTCGTTGCAACACTTGCACCACTGGATCAGGAATTGGGAGAGCCAAGATGTGTGGTTGCAGCCTGCACTCCTGCCTCACCACATAAATCAACTAATGTGCAGCCATCACTCAACTCATCATACCTCTCATCATGATCAAAACCCATATACCCCCAAAAGTCCTATGGCGACGGACGAGTGGCGACGGGGACAGACAGAAATGACTGCCGTGAGTCTCTAGTCACAACTCTGCACATGGGCCGCACAGATAAGATGGTTGTTTATGCACTGTCTGTGCGATTGAGCAGCCCTTTCGAGGAGCCACTCTGCTCACCCAACACGGGGAGGGTGCGAGAAAATGTGCCCCAAATATAGCCTATCTAAAAAAAATCCCTGACTGGGTAACCGCACCCAGTAAGGTCATCCTTATGCGGTCGAAAACACAACCAAAATCACAGATCCAAACAAAAACAAACCATACAACCTCTTATGGTCGCTGCATGGAGTGTCAGGACCCTTCTGGATACTGGCACAAATGAGCGTCCTGAAAGAAGAACTGTCCTTGTGGTAAAGGAGCTGGCTAGGTATAACATCGACATAGCAGCCATTAGTGAGTCCCGGCTCCCAGATGAGGGCCAACTCACAGAACGGGGGTCTGGCTACACCTTCTTCTGGAAGGGTAAGCCTGCTGCTGAGAGAAACCGCATTTATGGAGTTGGCTTTGCCATCCGCCAACACATCCTACACAGGCTAACTGAAATGCCTATTGGGATGACGCTTCGAGTCCCACTGAATCACTCACGTCATGCCTTCTTCATCAGGGCATACGCCCCATTACTGGATGCAGAGGATGACATCAAGGAAGCCTTTTACTCCGACCTCGTCAGAGTGCTAACCTCTATCCCCAGAGAAGGCAAGGTTGTGCTCAGAGAGCAGCTCGAACATGGGCTGATAAACAAACCGACAGCAAACAGCCCAAATCCTAGTGCCGAATGGGATATTCTCGACACTGTCATGACAAAAACCTGCAGAGACCCTCGGCCAGGTCGAAAGAATACAGAAGGACTGGTTTGATGAAAATGACCTAGCAATCAAACTATGATAAACGTGCTGCTTTAGACTGACTGGTAGAACAACATTCAGTCTCGGACCAAAGCTGATACCTTTCGCAAGAAGAAAGCAGCAGCTCAGCGGGACTTCGCAATCTAAAGAACGACTGGTTTAAAAATAAAGCATGTGAAACACAAAAGTTTGCAGATCGGCACAAGATGCGCGAATTTTTCAATTCCACCCAAACATTTTATGGGCCAGTCACTCGTGGCGCAGCCCCCCCTCCACTCATCCGATGGTAACTACAAAACTAAAGACGATGAAGGCCTCCTTCAGCGCTGGAAAGAGCACTACCATTCACTGCTCAAATGAAACACCGATGTGGATGTCCTGACTACCCAGCAGGTCCTTCAGTATCCACAGCTGACCCACCTCAGCTATGAGGTAGCTACTGTCATCAAACAGATGAAAAATAACAAAGCCTGATGGAATCCCAGCCGAGGTGTATAAAGCAAGAGGACCTCTGCATATCAGCCGTCTCCACTCTCGCCTGGAGAATATATGGGAAAAGGAGGAAATCCCCCAAGCTCTTAAAGACGCCTCCATCGTCAATATTTATAAGAACAAGGGAAACCGGTTAGACTGTGGCAACTACCTCGGGATCTCGCTGCTGTCCGTAGCTGGCAAGATTATCGCCCGAGTCCTTCTAAACAGACTTCTTCTTGAGGCGGAAAACTTATTCCCAGAACCTCCATGTGGCTTTAGACCATCACGTGGCACCACTGACATGATCTTTGCTGCCCGCCAGATACAGGAAAAGTGCAAAGAACAGCGTCGTGACCTGTACATGGCTTTCATCGACCTAACCAAGGTCTTCAGCTCGGTCAACAGGGAAGCCCTCTGGTGGACCCTCAGTCGCTTTGGCTGCCCCCCAAAATTCACCGCCATTGTGAGGAAACTCCACGATGGCATGAACGGCAGTGTCCTGCACAACGGCACCCAGTCTGAGTTCTTCCCCATCCAAACAGGGGTTAAACAAGGGTGTGTACAGGCACCAACTCGCTTTTCCATTTTCTTGGCTGCCTTCCTTACTCGTGCCAGTGTCAATTTAGCCGGTGGGGTGGACATCGAGTACCGGAGGAAGGATCTTTTCAACATAAGACGACTCCAGGCAAGAACAAAGGTGTCGGCAGCTTCCATTACTGAATTTCAGTATGCAGACGACCTCACTCTTGTTGCTCACACTGAACACGACCTACAGGAGATCCTGAGCACCTACGCAGATGCGTATGCACACTTCGGCCTTGAGGTGAATGTACGTAAGATTCAGATTCTCTTTCAACCTGCCCCTGGTTCAGACACACCTCCACCATCCATCCAGCTTAACGGTACTACCCTCTCTAATGTTACCCACTTTCGGTATCTCGGCTCCCACCTGTCCACCACCGCAGACATCGATGAAGAGATTCAGCAACGGATCAGATGTGCATCTCAAGCCTTTGGCAGACTCCAAAACCGTGTCTTCAGCTGTTAGGGAGCTGAAATGATCTACTAAGTTACGCGTATATCGAGCAGTGGTCCTCCCACCCTGCTATATGGCAGCGAAACATGGGTCACATACAGAAGGCACCTCAAGGCACTTGAAAACTTTCACCAACGTAGTCTACGTTACATCCTCCGAGTTCGCTAGGAAGACAAGAGAACAAATGCCAGCATCATTACTGTCACTAACTGTAGGAGCATCGAGTCTACCATTATCCATGAACAGCTACGCTGGACTGGCCATGTTACCCGCATGGGCGACATTAGACTGCCAAAGCAGCTACTTTACAGTTACCTAACGAATAATAAACATAACGCTGGAGGGCAACTGAAAAGGTATAAGGATAGTCTTAAGACAAACCTGAAAAGTGCCAAATCGACCCCCTCACCTGAGAGACGATTACTCTACATCGTAACGCTTGGAGGAGCACCACACGAGAAGGTGTCAATGCTTTCGAGTTAGCCCGACTGCATAACGAGGCAGACAAGCGCCAACGCCGGAAAGACGCTGCCACCGCCCCTCCCGCACTAAATGTAGCCCCCCACATGTGCAACATCTGTGAACAACTCTGCCGGTCCCGTATCGGCCTCTTTAGTCACCTCAGAACTCATCAACCTAGGTGACATCCTTAATAACTCATATTATTGTATCATAGTATTATCATCATCATCATTATTATTATTATTATTATTATTATTATTATTATTATTATTATTATTATTATTATTATTACAGTGTTATTATTATTATTATCATTATTAATTTATTATTTTATTTTGTTTTGTATTTTTATTAGAAATTTTGTTTACTATGAATTATTATTATTATTATTATTATATTTTCGCCCCCAGGCCCCGATGAGGGTCAGTGACCTGTGCCCGAGTGGGCTAATGTCCGTAAAAAAATAAAATAAAAAATAAAAAATAAAAATCTCTGGAGGGATCAAAAGAAACCATCTCTGGGGTGTCAATTTCTGGGGTCCCAATAAACCATCTCTTTGGGGAGGGGGGGTTGGGGTGGTAGGGGGAGGGGAAGGAGGAGGGGGAGGGGAAGAAGGGAGGGAAGGAGGGGTCAGGTGGTCAAATATGTCATGAACGTGAGCCAAGTTGTGATGAGGGAAAGTTATATTGGTGTCTTTAAATGTGTTTGAACTGAAGGGAGGCAAAAAAAGTTCCCGTCTTTGTCTTTGAGATGATTGAACTTAGGTATGGCTCATCTGTTTGTTTGTGTTTTAATTATGTGTTTGTTTTGTGAGTTTTAATGTACCCTGTATGTATATCTTTAGTCAATTCACACACACACACACACACACACACACACACACACACACACACACACACAGGTAATCTACATATTTCAACAGGTGTCCCAGACCAGAGTTATCACAGAACAGGTAAAAGCCTCGTTTAATCAGTGCTCAATACCCTGCCAAAAGCTACACTGTCAGATTAGCATTTAGTGTGATGATGATGATGATGATGATGATGGTAGTGGTGATGATGATGATGATGATGATGATAGAAAATAATTAGACAAGGACGTGCGTACATACATACATATATAATACATACATACATGCATACATACAAACGAGGACATAGATACGTACATACTGACAGACATACCACACAAGAGTAAGTCTATGCACACACACACACACACACACACACACACACACACACAAACACATCCCCCCAACCCCCCACACACAGCGCCCCCACCACACACACACACTTCCCCCCACCACACACACACACATACAGCCACCCACCCACACACACACACACACAGCGCCCCCCACACACTCACATTTCTCCCCCCCCCCCACCCCCCCACAACACTTCACAACTCCCAAGTGTTAAAACTCACAACTGTTATGAGCTGAGAAGACCAGACCGGGGAGCCTTTATTTACTCCATTAAATGTTATGATTATGTGGTTCATCCTCTCCTGAGTGTGTGGGGGAAGGAAGGCTTGTGTGGGGGTTAAGTTAGGTTAGGTTAGGTTAGGTTAGGTTAGGTTCCAACTATCAATCCATCAATCTATCTATGCATCCATCCATCCATCAATTAATCCATCCGTCCATCCATTCAGCCATCCAGCCAACCATCCATCAATTAATCCAACCATCCACCCTTTAGTCTATAAATTAATCCATCCATCCATCCATCTATCCATCCATCCATCCATCCATCCATCTATCCATCCATCAATCCATCCATCAGTCTATCAGTTAATCTATCCATCCATCCATCCATCCATCCATCCATCAATCCATCCATCAGTCTATCAGTTAATCCATCCATCCATCCATCCATCCATCCATCCATCCATCAATCCATCCATCAGTCTATCAGTTAATCCATCCATCCATCCATCCATCCATCCATCCATCCATCAATCCATCCATCAGTCTATCAGTTAATCCATCCATCCATCCATCCATCCATCCATCCATCCATCAATCAATCCAGGTATTTATCCCAGGGTAAAGGCTCCATTAACAACAAAGGCATAATCCTAATAGACAGGTAAACGGTGTAATCTGTAACTCACACCTGTACACACACACACCTGAACACACACACCTGAACACACGCTTAATAAGATCTCTTACTGATGATAAACTGTACAAAGCTTAATCTATCGTAAATATCTCTCTCCCTTTACGATACCTTACCTAACACAGGTTTAATCGACCTTTTTTCGATTTCTAGTTTTCAATTATTATTTTTTTTTTTTTCGGGGGTTTCTGTCCAGTTTATTAGTGGTCGTATTTTTGTCATCAGTTTTTGGAAGAGAGAGAGAGAGAGAGAGAGAGAGAGAGAGAGAGAGAGAGAGAGAGAGAGAGAGAGAGAGAGAGAGAGAGTATGTATAATTCACAATAAATAACAAGAGAAAATATATATATATTCCCTAAACTTTTAATCTAGTTGTTCTGTGTCTACCTGTCTGTCTGTCTGTCGGTATACCTGTCTGTCTGTCTGTCAGTATACCTGTCTGTCTGTCTAATACTCTGTCTATTTACCTGTCTCCCACCCTCTCTCTCTCTCTCTCTCTCTCTCTCTCTCTCTAACAACTTCAGTTCCACTTTTCTCTTTCTATATCATTTTCAATAAAAGTTTCACCAGCCATTAATCTCGTTCTCTGTGTGTGAGGTAACCGTCCGGAATACTCTCTCTCTCTCTCTCTCTCTCTCTCTCTCTCTCTCTCTCTCTCTCTCTCTCTCTCTCTCTCTCTCTCTCTCTCTCTCTCTCTCTCTCTCTCTCTCTCTCTCTCTCTCTCTCTCTCACGGCCATGGTTAAGGAAAGAGAAAGTGGGAAGGGGTGAGGAGAGTGAGGGAAGGTCAGGAGGAAGGGGGGAATGGTTAGGAGGGAGGGTCGGGTCAGGTCAGGTCAGCATTGAGTGGGGAGAGGGTGAGGAAGGGAGAGGGAGAGAAAGGGAGGGAGGGAGGGAGCGAGGAAGGTAAACAGGGGTGGTCAGGTCAGGTCAGCATCGAGGGAGGAAGGGGATGAGGGGGGAGGGGGTGGGGGAGGGGATGGGGGAGGGAGGGGCAGGAGGGCCCAAGCGACACACCACACTAGAGCCTCAGTGTCGTCCCAGGCAGCACCCAGAGCGCGCGGAGTCAGTATCGCTCCAGTCACCTGGTCTCATCACTGGTCGAGGTACACCCGCTCTCTACCCCGGGGTCAAAGGTCACCCTAACTGACCTTCTGACCCAATAACCTCCTCCTCCCCCTTCCCTCCTCTATACCCCGGACTCTTAAAAAAATATAAAAAAAAAGGAATTAAACCTAAAGAAATTGGGAGATAGAGAGAATTTATGATAAACTGTGGATAGGAGACTGATAGATTGAAGCGGAGGAAGAGTTTGGAGTTGTGGCGACCTGACCTGACCTGACCTGACCTCTCCAGCAGCTGCAAGGTAAGTAAGGTCATGAGTTCTACCCCCAAGCCTTCCCCTACCCCTACCACCACCCCCCCCCCCTTCCTGTTGGTGACCTAACTAGGGTGAAGGAAGAATGTGTGTTCTATGTATTCTTATGTATAATGTTACCTGTATGAATACCTGTATGAATGTGTATAGTATTATTATTCATATACAGACATACATACAAAAAACACATTCAAACATACACACACACACAAACATACACAAACACGCACACAAACATACACAAACACGCACACAAACATACACAAACACGCACACAAACATACACAAACACGCACACAAACATACACAAACACGCACACAAACACGCACACAAACATACACAAACACGCACACAAACACATATATATAGTGTATTAGTAAGTGTAAATTCACTCACATACAAACTCAGTCATCATCACTACATAGATTTAACAACCCTACGACACAACCACCAATAACAACTACAACCAGACCACAACTACAACACAACCAATAACAACAACAACCAGACCACAACTACAACACAACCAATAACAACAACAACCAGACCACAACCACGACACACCAATAACAACAACAACCAGACCACAACCACAACCACCAATAACAACTACAACCAGACCACAACCACAACACAACCAATAACAACAACAACCAGACCACAACCACGACACACCAATAACAACAACAACCAGACCACAACCACAACCACCAATAACAACTACAACCAGACCACAACCACCAATAACAACTACAACCAGACCACAACCACAACACACCAATAACAACAACAACCAGACCACAACCACAACACACCAATAACAACTACAACCAGACCACAACCACAACACACCAATAACAACTACAACCAGACCACAACCACAACAACCAATAACAACTACAAGACCACAACACAACCCCACCCCAACACACCCCCAACCCCACCCCAACACACCCCCAACCCCACCCCAACACACCCCCAACCCCACCCCAACACACCCCCAACCCCACCCCAACACACCCCCAACACACCCCCAACCCCACCCCAACACACCCCCAACCCCACCTCAACACACCCCCAACCCCACCCCAAGACACCCCCAAGCCCACCCCAACCCACACCCCAACACACCCCCAACCCCACCCCAACAAACCCTCACTCACATGAACTTACCAACTAAACTAAACTTGCCATCGGGCCATAATATACCTTCCAGGACAAACTACTTTAAACCCAACCCAAGTCTAACCCGCCCCCCTCCCCTCCCCACTCTCCCCCTCTCCCCTCCCCTCCATCCCCTCTCCCCCCTCCCACAAAGTAAGTTTTAATATAATGACACACTGGCAACGAAGGCCCAATCATCTCATTCTATTCCCCCTCCCCCCCTTCCTATCCCCCTTCCCCCCCTTCCCCCTTCCTCGTTACGTAGAGAAACCAATCCCTCGCCCTCTGATTGGCTCTTCAACTTCACCTGACTGGCCAATAGCAGGTTAAAGAGTCTAATTACGTCAGCTTTTGAACTTTTTATTTTTGTTATTATTATTGAAGGAAAGTTTAAATGGGTTACATAGCGGTCAGCAGTTACCTCTGTGTCTGTCTGTTGTGTTAGTGCGTGTCTCTCTCTCTCTCTCTCTCTCTCTCTCTCTCTCTCTCTCTCTCTCTCTCTCTCTCTCTCTCTCGTACGATCCCTTTATAAAGAAATACTCTGAGAAATATGATCAGGTCACATCCAGGTCATATCCAGGGCCAGGTCACATCCAGGTCATACCCAGGGCCAGGTCATATCCAGGGCCAGGTCACATCCAGTTCTTATCCAGGTCACATTCAGTCATATCCAGAATCAGGTCACATCAGGTTTCATCCAGGTCTTCATCCATTATCCAAGTCCTCATCCATTATCCAGGTCACATCCACATCCCTCCCAGGTCTAGGATTACCTATAGTCACGACGAGTTCCTGACGCCATTTTGTATGTTCGTTGGTGTGAGGTAATGGTTGTGTCTTATGGTTAACGATCAGACACATTAACAGACTCTCACAGACAACAGACTCTCACAGATAACAGACTCTCACAGACACATTAACAGACTCTCACAGACACATAAACAGACTCTCACAGACAACAGACTCTCACAGACACATTAACAGACTCTCACAGACACATTAACAGACTCTCACAGACAATAGACTCTCACAGACACATTAACAGACTCTCACAGACAACAGACTCTCACAGACACATTAACAGACTCTCACAGACACATTAACAGACTCTCACAGACAACAGACTCTCACAGACACATTATCAGACTCTCACAGACACATTATCAGACTCTCACAGACACATTAACAGACTCTCACAGACACATTAACAGACTCTCACAGACACATAAACAGACTCTCACAGACAACAGACTCTCACAGACACATTAATAGACTCTCACAGACACATTAACAGACTCTCACAGATACATTAAAAGACACATAGACAATAGTCTCTCACAGACTCATTAACAGACTCTCACAGACTCATTAACAGACTCTCACAGACACATAAACAGACTCACAGATACGTTCACAGACTCTCAAAGATAATAGACTCACAGACACATTATCAATCTCTCACAGACACAGTAACAGACAATAGACTCTCAGACACATTAACAGACTCTTACAGACACATTAACAGACACACAGACAAGACTCTTACAGACACACAGACAATAGACTCTCACAGACACACAGACAATAGACTCTTACAGACACACAGACAATAGACTCTCACAGACACACAGGCAATAGACTCTCACAGACACACAGACAATAGACTCTCACAGACACATTAACAGACTCTCACAGACACATTAACAGAGTCTCACACACACATTAACAGACACACAGACAATAGACTCTCAGACACATTAACAGACTCTCACACACACATTAACAGACTCTCACAGACACATTAACAGACTCTCACAGACACATTAACAGACTCTCACAGACACATTAACAGACTCTCACAGGCACTAGACTCTCACAGACACATTAACAGACTCTCACAGACACATTAATAGGCTCACAGAACAGGCTTTATTCTTGTTAAACCACTAAATTAAGGAAGGTTTTTCGGGAAATCTCTAAAGAAAGTACGAAAGTAAATGGTCTTTCTATCAAATTAAGAGAAAGGACAGTTTTTTTTGTGTGTTCTTTGGTGGGGGGAGAGGGGGGGTCGGTGGGGGTAGGGAGGGGGAGAGAGGGGGGAGGGGGAGGGGGGACTGGAGCGGACTTCAATTCGCCTTTATCCAACTGGCAGACTTTCTCTCTCGTCAGATGTTATCGTTGCTGCCGTGTCTCGCTTTCTCCTCAGATCAATGATGGTTTGCCTTTCTTTAAACTGGAAAGTAGGTTTTTGTTGGTCCTGGTTTAACTTGACTACTGACATCTGAGAGAGAGAGAGAGGGAGGGAGTGGGGGGGTGAGTGGGTGAGAAGGAGGGGAGTGGGAGGGTGTGGGTGGGTGAGAGAGGGGGGAGTGGGAGGGTGTGGGTGGGTGAGAGAGGGGGGAGTGGGAGGGTGTGGGTGGGTGAGAGAGGGGGAGTGGGAGGGTGTGGGTTGGTGAGAGGGAGGGAGTGGGGGGTGAGTGGGTGAGAGGGATTATATCATATATATATAATTCCTGGCGTTGGATCAGGACAGATTATACACAAAAAAATGGGTTAATATAAAACGGGTGATTAACCAACTAACACATACTGCTAACCAAACTGTCCTCCCCACGCCCACGCTCACCCCAACCCATGCTCTCTCACTCACACCCACCCCACATGCTCTCCCACTCACACCCACCCCAACACATGCCCACCCCACTCACCTATACCCACCCGCCCACGCCCACCCACGCTCACCCCAACCCATGCACGCCCACCCATACCTACACCTACCCCCCATCCCGTGATAAATGTTCCTTTTCCCTAAATACAGGTAAGTTCCATCACTAATTGGTTCGTAACCGGTTCACTAATTACCTATGAGAGAGAAGGTGTTGTGGGTTGTTCACTTTAACTCACGATTCACGAAACTAAAGACTTTCAGAACCTCTTAACTAACTGATGATGTGAAAAACTCTATCTGTCTCGCTAAACTTAAGACAAATGGATTCTTAAAAAAACTCCTAAGTTCTTTTTTATCTGCCCCCTTTAAGTGAGATTCTGAGACCACACTTAACTCAACCACTTAACTTACGAGACAAAGAATAGATTGGTAAAAGTTAACGTTTGACTACATGTGTAAGAACGTATGTAATGGATTCTCTTTACTGGAGATAGCAGCTAACATGTGTGTGCGTATGTATGTATGTATGTATGTATGTATGTAACCTATGTCATATACTCGTTATATCTCCACTACCCCCACCAGGTTAAAACCCTCTTAATTATCACCAGCTAAATTATGCATAAAATTATACACATAAACGTGAATGAAAATAAATAACATTACTATGATACTTAACACTGCAGCCGCTCGGACTTCATTACTAATATGTAACTCTAAATAATGTATTCTAAAAAATGTACTCTGTTTATTAAAATTACTACGATATTGGACCAAAATTGTATACCATTTATACCTGAACAATATACCTGTACATGTGTGTAATAAGCGTACAGGTAAGGCCTTTGTTTACAGTATATATAGGGCTTTAGTTAGGGATCACCTGAAGATTACCCCCCCCAGCTTATTTCACCTTGAGTACGATGATTTAGTCTCTTGAGTATGATGATTTAACCCCTTGAGTATGATGATTTAGTCCCTTGAGTATGATGATTTAACCCCTTGAGTATGATGATTTAGTCTCTTGAGTATGATGATTTAACCCCTTGAGTATGATGATTTAGTCTCTTGAGTATGATGATTTAACCCCTTGAGTATGATGATTTAGTCTCTTGAGTATGATGATTTAACCCCTTGAGTATGATGATTTAGTCCCTTGAGTATGATGATTTAACCCCTTGAGTATGATGATTTAGTCCCTTGAGTATGATGATTTAGTCTTTTTGTTTACTGTGAGAGGTTGTAGACTGAGAGGTTGTTTACAGTGAGAGGTTGTAGACTGAGAGGTTATACAAGTACATTACCTCGAGGGCGGGACAGTGGTTGGAGGCCCGGCAGGTGTGAAGAGCTGGAACAACAAGGTAGAGCATATTAATACACTGAGAGAGAGAGAGAGAGAGAGAGAGAGAGAGAGAGAGAGATATTTATCACCAATCTCGTGTAAATTCTTCAACTACCTGAATCTCCATAATAAATGTTAACTAATTCTTCAAGTAAAGACCGAATCAGCTGATCAATATAAACAAATAATCGTCTGAAGGCAAAATCAGCTGACTAACGTAAACAATGAGTTGGCAGATAGTGTTAAAAAATGCAGAATAGTTGTAAGAGAAACAGCCTGTTTATAGGACTCACCACACCACATCAACGAAAGTTTCCTCTTAAAATGGAAGAAATATGAGAGGAACTGATTATGGTAGGTAGTGTGGTGGTGTTCTCTCTCTCTCTCTCTCTCTCTCTCTCTCTCTCTCTCTCTCTCTTTCTTTCTGTCTCTCTCTCTCTCTTTCTGTCTCTCACTCTTTATCTCTCTCTCTCTCTCTCTCTTTCTGTCTCTCACTCTTTGTCTCTCTCTCTCTCTCTCTTTCTGTCTCTCACTCTTTATCTCTCTCTCTCTCTTTCTGTCTCTCACTCTTTATCTCTCTCTCTCTTTCTATCTCTCTTTCTCTCTCTCTCTCTCTCTCTCTCTCTCTCTCTCTCTCACTCACAACACCTATAACACAAGGAGGCTGACTGAATGACTGGCTGTCTGGTCGTAGCTGGCTGGTCGTAGCTGGCTAGTCGTAGTTGGCTGGTCGTAGCTGGCTGGTCGTAGCTGGCTGGTCGTAGCTGTCTGGTCGTAGTTGGCTGGTCGTAGCTGGCTGGTCGTAGCTGGCTGGTCGTAGTTGGCTGGTCGTAGCTGGCTGGTCGTAGCTGGCTGGTCGTAGCTGGCTGGCACATCAACAGCCACGGAGAACAAATGCACCGATCACCCCTCCCTCCACCTCTCCTCCCTCCCCCCCCCTCATAAAGCCCTTGATAATAGAGCTACAACTTGTTATTATAAAATGTAAATCGGCATAACCTCACGGGATAACCTCACGGGATAACCTCACGGGATAACCTCACGGGATAACCTCACGGAATAACCTCACGGCATAACCTCACGGCATAACCTCACGGGATAACCTCACGGGATAACCTAACGGCATAACCTCACGGGATAACTTCACGGCATAACCTCACGGGATAACCTCACGGGATAACCTCACGGCATAACCTCACGGGATAACCTCACGGGATAACCTCACGGCATAACCTCACGGGATAACTTCACGGGATAACCTCACGGGATAACCTCACGGGATAACCTCACGGGATAACCTCACGGCATAACCTCACGGGATAACCTCACGGCATAACCTCACGGCATAACCTCACGGCATAACCTCACGGCATAACCTCACGGGATAACCTCACGGCATAACCTCACGGCATAACCTCACGGGAAAAGTTCAAATGAATTATGGCGAGTGTGAATAAGTTCCCCCCCCCCCTCTAGGTTAGGTTAGGTTAGGTTAGGTTAGGTTAGGTAAGAGTATGTTAAGATTGGGGTTAGGTTAGGTTAGGTTCAGACAATTTAGGTCAGGTCAGGTCAAGTTTCCGAGTCAATCAGGTCAATTAGTGAGCGTGAGTAAGTCAGTTCACACGGTCAGGTCAGGTCGATTACGGCAACTTTTACGCTGAGTCAGGTCGATTAACGGAGAACACCTGAGAGAGAGAGAGAGAGAGAGAGAGAGAGAGAGAGAGAGAGAGAGAGAGAGAGAGAGAAAGAGAGAGAGAGAGCCTAGTACTACTGAAGTTAGGTCCTTCGCTGAGACAAGGTCAAAGGTCACCTCCTCCTTGCTTGCTGAGATAAGGTTCGGTTCCTTGCGCTGAGACAGATCACCCCATTAGGCAGCTGAGATGTGCTGACGTCATTACCATATTTACCTGAGAGGAATCCCAAACTCTTCCTTAGTTAAACCAAGTTACTCACTAAACCAGCCAAGTCACTCACTAAACCAGCCAAGTTACTCACTAAAACTAGCCAAGTCACTCACTAAACCAGCCAAGTCACTCACTAAACCAGCCAAGTCACTCACTAAACCAGCCAAGTCACTCACTAAACCAGCCAAGTCACTCATTAAACCAGCCAAGTCACTCACTAAACCAGCCAAGTCACTCACTAAACCAGCCAAGTCACTCACTAAACCAGCCAAGTCACTCACTAAACCAGCCAAATCACTCACTAAACCAGCCAAGTCACTCACTAAACCAGCCAAGTCACTCACTAAACCAAGAGGTCGGTTCCGTTAAGCGAAATCTGTTCTTACACACACACACACACACACACACACACACACACACAGTGAAAATATAAGCGTCGAAGGGGAGGGTTGAAGGAGGGGGGGGAGGAGGGAAGGGGAGGGTTGAAGGAGGGGGAGCAGGAGGGAAGGGGAGGGTTGAAGGAGGGGGGGGAGGAGGGAAGGGGAGGGTTGAAGGAGGGGGGAGGAGGGAAGGGGAGGGTTGAAGGAGGGGGGGGAGGAGGGAAGGGGAGGGTTGAAGGAGGGGGGGGGAGGAGGGAAGGGGAGGGTTGAAGGAGGGGGGAGGAGGGAAGGGGAGGGAAGGGACAGGGGATTAGAGGGGAAGACAGAGAGGATAAGGGGGTAGGAAAAGGGTGAGTGGTATAGGCGTAGGAGGGAAAGGGGGAAAGGAGAGGGGAGGGGGAAGTAGGAGGGGAAGATAGGGGGGAAAGGAAGGAGGTAGGAGGAAGGGGAGGTAGGAGGAAGGGGAGGGAGAGAAAGAGGAGGGGGTAGGAGGAAGAGGGAGATGGTAGGTAGAGGGAGGTAGGAGGAAAGGGAGGAGGAGGTAGGAGGAAGGGGAGGAGGTAGGAGGAAGGGGAGGAGGTAGGAGGAAGGGGAGGGGGTAGGAGGAAGGGGAGGGGGAGGTAGGAGGAAGGGGAGGAGGTAGGAGGAAGGGGAGGTAGGAGGAAGGGGAGGGGGTAGGAGGAAGGGGAGGGGGTGGGACAGTGTAAACACACAACACTTCACCCCCTGACTCTTGACAACACACAACACTTAATTACAAACTTCTAATGTAATTCACACCCAGGGTACACATGTGTGTGTGTGTGTGTGTGTGTGTGTGTGTGTGTGTGTGTGTGTACCAAATTG
>CAUDMG010001476.1:117500-140000 GCA_958450375.1 Homarus gammarus
CAGGGTGACGGTGGTGTGACGACGAGGGGACCAGTGTGACGGTGGTGTGACGATGAGGGGACCAGGGTGACGGTGGTGTGATGACGAGGGGACCAGTGTGACGGTGGTGTGACGATGAGGGGACCAGTGTGACGGTGGTGTGACGACGAGGGGACCAGTGTGACGGTGGTGTGACGACGAGGGGACCAGTGTGACGGTGGTGTGACGACAAGGGGACCAGTGTGACGGTGGTGTGACGACGAGGGGACCAGTGTGACGGTGGTGTGACGACGAGGGGACGAGTGTGACGGTGGTGTGACGACGAGGGGACCAGTGTGACGGTGGTGTGACGACGAGGGGACCAGGGTGACGGTGGTGTGACGACGAGGGGACCAGGGTGACGGAGGTGTGACGATGAGGGGACCAGTGTGACGGTGGTGTGACGACGAGGGGACCAGGGTGACGGTGGTGTGACGATGAGGGGACCAGTGTGACGGAGGTGACGTGGGAACCAGGGTGACGGTGGTGTGACGATGAGGGGACCAGTGTGACGGTGGTGTGACGATGAGGGGACCAGGGTGACGGTGGTGTGATGACGAGGGGACCAGTGTGACGGTGGTGTGACGACGAGGGGACCAGTGTGACGGTGGTGTGACGACGAGGGGCACCATAAGATAACCTTTTACCTGAAGAAACTCTGTCACTTCTCATTACTCAGAGATCATGGTGGCTGTGGGGGGTAGGGGTTATGTGAGGGGGGGTTAGGGGAAGGGGAAGAGGGGTAGAGGAAGGGGAAGAGGGGTTAGAGGAAGGGGAAGAGGGGTTAGAGGAAGGGGAAGAGGGGTTAGAGGCAGGGAAAGAAGGATAGGGATTTTGGGGATGGGTTTCAGGGGTCATGGGAGGGAGGGATTGAGAGGTGTCATGAGGAGGGGTAGGGGGGGTAGGGGGGTTAGGTTACGAGGGGGAGTTAGAGGTCATGTCTGTCTGTCCGTGTCTATGTGAGCTTGTGTCCGTCTGTCTGTCTGTCTGTCTGTGCGTGTGAGCGTGTGTCCGTCTGTCTGTCTGTCTGTGCGTGTGAGCGTGTGTCTGTCTGTCTGTGCGTGTCTGTGCGTGTCTGTGTTAAGGCAGCAGCTGGATCAACTCACTCCTAAATACAACAATATCACATAATCGACTTCAATCGCCAGTTCTGCCTTTTAGGTTGAGAGATGAAAGATGAAGTCCCTGGGCCGGTGGTTACCCCAATTATGAGAGAGAGAGAGAGAGAGAGAGAGAGAGAGAGAGAGAGAGAGAGAGAGAGAGAGAGAGAGAGAGAGAGAGAGAGAGAGAGAGAGAGAGAGAGAGAGAGAGAGAGACTAACACAATTTTACACAAGCATATTAACTTAAGACACAGAACTAGCTGAATCTAGGTTTGAGAGAAATTCCATAATATCTCTCTCTCTCTCTCTGTCTGTCTGCTCGTCTCTCTCTGTTTCTCTGTCACTCTTTCTGTCTGCCTGTCTCTCTTTGTCTCTGTCTCTCTCTGTCACACACACACACACACACACACACAAAACCCTTTGATACCCAACCAGAATATACAAACGGCAGGACCCCGAGGTGTGTGTGTGTGTGTGTGTGTGTGTGTGTGTGTGTGTGTGTGTGTGTGTGTGTGTTAGAAATAGACCCGTACAACAAATATAAAAGCCAGCTGTGACCTCCCCTCTCCCTACCCCTACCCCCCCCCACCCCTCCCACCCCACCCCCTCCCCCCCCTCCCCCTCCCCTTCCCCCCCAAGCAATAGACATTTACATATTGTCTGTTCATGCCTATAGGGAACATATTTTAATAATCATATAAGTGTCTGTCTGTCTGTCTGTCTGTCTGTCGTGTTGGGTAGGTTGTTTTATCTCACACACACACACACACACACACACACACACACACACACACACACACACACACACACACACACACACACACTGTCTTAAAGCACTAACTAACAAGACACTCACATCCCTATTAGAAAAAAACTACCAAATTACCTTTCTCTTTTGGGGAGGTGAGAGAGAGGGGGTGAGGGGGGGGGAGAAATGGGGAGAAGGAAGGGGAGGTGAGGGAGAAGGAAGGGGAGGTGAGGGAGGGTATCGAAGCCTGGTACTAGAAGAGAGTAGAAAAACTTGACGACAGAGAAAGTGGATTTTTTTCTAAATTTTATCCAACACAGGAGGGAATTTTATCAGAGCCTTGGAGGGGGGGGGGTTGAGGGGAGGGAGGGGGATTTAGGAGGAGAGGGGGAAGTGAGGGGAAGGGGGGGGGGTAGAAATGTAAAGGGGATGGATATTGAAGAGGGTTAAGGGTTTCGAGGCCATACGTTCACCAATACCCAAAAATAATAATATAATGAAGTGATTTATAACCCAGTAAATAATAAATAAATAAAATAACAAAATACCAAAAACTTACCCCACCCCCAAAAAAAAAACACCTCGAATTTGGTACAGCCTCGAGCGGGTATCGAAGCCACGTACCTACAACAAGAATTGGCTGAAGAAACGGAACCAGAAATTTGGCCGGGGTCTGCATTGAGATATTTGCAGCGGGGTGATACATGGGGCCCAAATCTCTCCGTCGTTCCAAATTTACATAACAAGAGATTGAGTTACCTGAGGGAGGACCTGGGTGAGCCTACCTGTCCGTGTGTGTGAGTGACGGGAGTTACGGCCCTGTCTTACTCAGATAGACAGAAATATACGTATACTGAGAAATACTGTATACACAAACTGAGACACACACACACACACACACACACACACACACACACACACACACTCTCTCTCTCTCTCTCTCTCCACGACCAGTAAAGAGATCACTTAACTCCTTCTTGAGAGATTGTAACGAGACACTAAGACACCACAAGTTAAATGAACAAAGACTATCTCTATAAGGTGTCTCTCGCCTCATGTTACAGACAGACGAACATACGTGATAGTTTGCAAGAGTTAGGGGTGGGTTGGGGTGGGTTGGGGTGGGATAGGGTGGTGGTTAGGTTGGGGTGGATGGAGTAGGGTGGGATAGGGTGGCTTAGGGTGGGATAGGGTGGGTTAGGGTGGGATAGGGTGGGTTAGGGTGTGTAAAAACAACTCCATTACGAGTCGTTGGTAGTCAAGAACTTCATCAAGTCCAACGGGGAAAAGAAAAATACCAGGACTTGAGGTTCGGACATGTATTGGACGTGTTTGAAAGGACCAAAACAAGAGAGGAATGTTTGAAACAGTATATAAACAGTCAAGGCCGTGAACAGCTGTCAACCGCAAGTCCAATAATGTTGACTTTTGTACAACTTGCGAGCCTGGGGGAGGGGGTGGGAGGGGATGAGGGATGAGGGAGGAGGGAGGGGGTGGGGGAGGGGGTGGGGGAGGGAGGGGATGAGGGAGGAGGGAGTGGGTGGGGGAGGGAGTGGGTGGGGGAGGGAGGGGGTGTGTGGGGGAGGGCGGGGGTGGGTGGGGGAGGGAGGGGGTGGGGGAGGGAGGGTGGAGGGAGGGAGGAGGGAGGGGGAGAGGTGGGGTGAGGGAGGGAGGGGGAGAGGTGGGAGGGGGAGAGGTGGGGTGGAGGGAGGGAGGAGGGAGGGGGAGAGGTGGGGTGGAGGGAGGGGGGATAGGTGGGGTGGAGGGAGGGAGGAGGGAGGGGGAGAGGGGGGGTGAGGGAGGGAGGGGGAGAGGTGGGAGGGGGAGAGGTGGGGTGGAGGGAGGGAGGAGGGAGGGGGAGAGGTGGGGTGGAGGGAGGGAGGAGGGAGGGGGAGAGGTGGGGTGGAGGGAGGGAGGAGGGAGGGGGAGAGGTGGGGTGAGGGAGGGAGGGGGAGAGGTGGGAGGGGGAGAGGTGGGGGGTGAGGGAGGGAGGGGGAGAGGTGGGGTGGAGGGAGGAGGGAGGGGGAAAGGTGGGGTGGGGGAGGGAGGAGGGAGGGGGAGAGGTGGGGTGGAGGGAGGGAGGGAGGGAGGGAGGAAGGAGGTAAGGGAGAGTGGGGATGAGGGAGAGAGAGGAAGAGAAGGAGGTGAGATGGGGGTGAGAGGGAGGAAGAGAGAGAGAGAGAGAGAGAGGTTGACATCAGGGGGAAGAAGTGAGGGGAAGGTAAGGGGGTAGAAGGAGATGTAAGGGTGAGGGGGAAGACAGGGGGAGAGTGAGGTAAGGGGGAGGAGGTGGATATAAATTAACAAAATACGCGATAATCTTCAGTAAATAAGAAAAAAAATCAGGCGAAATACGGTTCATCCTCGACTAAACACGTATATAACAGGATGTTTATATAATCGGCGTATTATAATTGGCGTAGTAATAATCGGCGTATTATAATTGGCGTAGTAATAATCGGCGTATTATAATTGGCGTAGTAATAATCGGCGTATTATAATTGGCGTAGTAATAATCGGCGTATTATAATTGGCGTAGTAATAATCGGCGTATTATAATTGGCGTAGTAATAATCGGCGTATTATAATTGGCGTAGTAATAATCGGCGTATTATAATTGGCGTAGTAATAATCGGCGTATAACTGACGTATTCTATTATTGTCGTATATAAATTGGCGTGTCCTTAACAGCCGTGTCAATAATTAGCGTAAAATAATTGCCGTATCAATAATTAATTAAAGTATAATAATTGCCGTTTTAATAATTCGCGTACATCAATTGCTGTATCAATAATTAGTATGTTTTAATTGGCGTTACAATAATCGTGGTGGGTGTGAATTTTCGAGTAATGATATCAAGGCCAATTTGTAATTATCGCGGGTGTAATTATCGCGGGTGTAATTATCGCGGGGGTAATTATTATGGATGTAATTGAAAAAATCCAAGTGCCATGTTGAACTCTTCATTATAATATGATTACCTGGAGTGTGTGTGTGTGTGTGTGTGTGTGTGTGTGTGTGTGTGTGTGTGTGTGTTTCTCACTTGTCTATCTCTCTTTTATCTTCCTCTCCCTCCCCTTTTCCCCATTACCCCGCTCCTCTCCGCTCTCCCTATCACCCCTCTTCCCCGGATTACTCACAACATCTTACAAAGTAATCCCCTCTACCTTATGCTATGTAATCCTCTCCCCCTTCCCTCCCCCTCCCCCCTCCCTTCCTTAGATATAATCCCCTCTCCTTCCCACCCCCTCTCACCCACTCTCTCTCTCCCCTACCCTCACTCCCTCACCAATTCTCTCTCTCACTCTCTCTCTCCCTCACTCAGTATCTCTCTCCCTTCCCTCTATCTCCCTTCTCAAGTTTAATCTCTCCCCTCCCCTCCTCACTAACACTCTCTCTCTCTCTCTCTCTCTCTCTCTCTCTCTCTCTCTCTCTCCCTCTCTCTCTCTCTTTGGTTGGAAAATTTATACCTTAATCTCACAAAGGTGCCATTTGAACACACCTTATAAGACCTTACCCGTACTTTCTCTTGGCGCTTTCTCTTCACTTTCTTTTATGTATTTTAAGTCCTTTCTTTTGAGGGTATAACGTCAAGGGTTTCGTTTTTCTAGGTTTATATAAGACTTTCCCCGTGGTGCTTTCTAATGCTTTCTCTTATGTAGTTTGAGTCAGGTGTGCGTCAGGTGTGTCAAGTGTGTCAGATATGTGTCAGGTAAGTGTCAAATATGTTAAGAGACAAGTTTACGTGTATCTTTAAGTAGAGAGAGAGAGAGAGAGAGAGAGAGAGAGAGAGAGAGAGAGAGAGAGAGAGAGAGAAACATTCATACACCTGAACCTAAAATTTCCTATACAGTAAATTTAAAGGGACATTATTTATACATACATACATACATACAGTACACGAGTGTCCCCGTATATACAGCCATCCCGACACGGCTTTTCACTCACCGACAGACCGACAAACACCCATTCATTACCTGTGTGGGAGTGAAGGTGGGCAATCATGGGCAGGTAATTGTAAAGGTGGTTTACTCTTTGGGTTTATCAGGGTAATTAGTTGTTTGTTTGTTGGGCTTTTTTCATTTATTATCTCTCTCTCTCTCTCTCTCTCTCTCTCTCTCTCTCTCTCTCTCTCTCTCTCTCTCTCTCTCCCTCCCTCTCTCTGTATTCCGCTTTCTCTCACTCTCCTTATTTTCCTTCTCTTTCTCACTCTCTTTCGCTTTCTCACTTTCGTTATCTTCCTCTCTCTCTCTCCCTCTTCCCTCTCTCTCTATTCCTCCCGCCTCCACTCTCTTTCCCTCTCCTCCTCCCTTCCACTCCCTCTCTCTCGTCTTTCCTCCTAATCTCCCTCATTCCGTCTCCCTCTGTTCTCCCACCTACACTCTTCCTCCCTACCACTCTCCTTTCCTTCCTTCCCCTTCCCTCTCTCCCTCTCCATCCCTCTCATCTTTTCTCCCACACTCCAATCCCTGCCACTACCAATCAGATTCGCCACTCACAGCATCTGCTATTATACGTTCCGGTAACACACACACACACACACACACACACACACACACACACACCCACTCGTCTTGTGTGTGTGTGTGTGTGTGTGTGTGTGTGTTTGTTTACCTCCCTTTCTTTTCTTTCACTGCCTCTATCACTCTCCTTTTTCCTTCCTTTCATCCTTTCTCTTTTTCTCTCGTTTTTCTAATTCATTCCCCCCCCCCTCTCTCTCTCTCTCTCTCTCTCTCTCTCTCTCTCTCTCTCTCTCTCACTCTCTCTCAACTAACCCACAAATAAATAACAACATAGAGACATAAATTCTCTCAGATCTTCCTAGATAATAAATATTCCTCACAGCTCACACAACCCCAGCCATTCTCATCTCTCTCTCTCACAGTTCTCTCTACCAACACCAGGAAAGGCAGACTGAGAGGAGTTGGTGAGGGTAAAAGAATAGCAATGGGAGAATAAGGAGGGAAAAGAGGGGAGAGGGGGAGAAGAAAGTGAGGGGAGACGTCTGGGAGGAAGGGTAGGGAGAAGGGGCAGGAAGGAAGAGGGAGGGAAGAGGGAGTTGGAAGGTGGGTAGGAGGGAAGGGGATAGGGGCGGGGGTAGAGGAGCTGGGAGGGAGGACGGAAGGAACAGGAAGGAGGTGGGGGTGAGAGGGAAAGGGAGAGGAAAGGGAAGCAGTGTTGGCCGTATAATATATATAAATATTTTGGTTTCCCCTCGAAGGAATTTCAGTCGACGGAGATCAAAGGAGGAGACACAATACCCTAGGAGATATTACCTGAAGGTGTCTCTCGAGGGGCCCACGAGATCACTTGTCGAGGACGAGGGTGGGTGGAGGGAAAGACATGACGCAGTATTCAGTAACAATGTAGGAAACTATCACCCGAAACAGTATCATTATTAGCTAGGGGAGAAACTAAGACCTGAAACAGGTAAAGGCTTCGAAACTGAGGAAATGAAGCAACGAACCTTAGTCCACAGGCTTCGAAACTGACGGGAGTGAAGCAACGAACCTTACTCCACAGGCTTCGAAACTGACGGGAGTGAAGCAACGAACCTTACTCCACAGGCTTCGAAACTGACGGGAGTGAAGCAACGAGCCTTACTCCACAGGCTTCGAAACTGACGGGAGTGAAGCAACGAACCTTACTCCACAGGCTTCGAAACTGAGGGGAGTGAAGCAGGTCGATAGGATGCCTTACTGTGGCTGTCAGCGCGATTCTATTATCCTGTTGAATATTCACCTGAGGGTTCCTGGTACGACTGAACTTGGCCATCAAGGAAGAAGCTGACCCAAACCTCACACCTACCGGATGACACCTGCCGGTTCACTCTGGTCATTATGTAGTTAAAGTTCCGGGTGTTTTTTTTTTTGTGTGTGTATGTGTTTTTATGTTATTATGTTTGTATAGGTTAGGTTAGGTTAGTAGGTTAGGTTAGGTTAGGTTAGGTTAGGTTTGGTTGTGTTCTACCGAATCTACATAGTGAAGCTTCCAACACAGGCTGTATCAGTAAGGTTTCGAAGCAGTTTCCATCAACAACGCCATAACAACACCCTGATGAAATTTGGAACCGGTGTTTATATTATGGTTCCAATCTATTAGTCCAAGAGAAGTTTCGAAGCAGTGTTGTCATTGTTACTACCGACACCACTTTACCACACATCCACAAACTTTGAACCAACTTTCTCCAGCTGGCGGCCCATCACCACGATAAAGCTGTCTCGAACCAGTAGTCGTGTTGTTTTTTCTTACTTCTTCAACCCCAGTCTAGGTAGTATCTCTGCCACGGCTCTATCACATAAAAAAATATATCGAACCAGTATTCTCATTGTTTCATCATAGCGGTGAAACAGCTTCGAAACAGTGTTCTTATTACCACCATTATCGTTATATACACCGTGTCTCCCCCACAGAAAACCTCCTACCAGCATTTTCATTATCTTTACCGCCACATCATCCCGACGACGACGAAACAGCTTCCAACCAGTGTTCCTATTATGGTTGGCGGCAGTTTACCCCAGGGTTCCACTAAAGCTCCCTAGCGCCCCTTCTCTCTCTCGATTCTGAGGTGATAACGAGGAGGTGGCGATTGTTCCCGGCTAGGATCAATAAGTCGCCTCTAGACATTATCCCTGGCAAGGCTACCAGCAGTACACCTTCAAACAAGAAAACCAAACCTATTCATCTGTTCAAATTGCTTCATATGTTTTTAACTCTCAATATCGACTAGATGTAGAGGGCTGGGCTGAGGGGGGGGGGCCTGGAGGGAGGTGTGGAGGGCAGTGGGGGGGGGGAGGGGGACAGGAATATATGGGGCGGGGACTTGGGTGGAGGGGTATGGGGGGGCAGGAATATATGGGGCTAGATAGATGCAGGGAACATTTTGCAGGGTCTACCTCGCTATTTTTACGGTGGGGCTGGTATTTATTTACCTCTCCGCCGACGGGGAAAATTTCAGAGTAATGAGATTGAAGCCCAATTTTTGAAGACTGTGAGGGGCCCTTACCAGAGCCTCGTGCCACCTCCTACACTATTATGTTGGGTGCAGCTTATTTTATAATGCTTTCCTGCTACCTTATTATTAGTTATTATTATTATTATTATTACTACTATTACTACTACTACTATTATTACTACTACAACTATTATTATTATTACTGCTACTACTATCACCATTATTATTACTATCATGACTTATTTCTCTCACCAACTGGGAAACAAATTTGTACAATATAACCTTCACTGACCATTAAAATTCTCACTTAAACTCTCAATACTTCCTACCTCTCTCCCCCTCCCCTGAGAATTGTCCCTCCCTCCCTCCCTCCCTCCCTTTACCCTGAGTTGTCCCTCCCTCCCTCTCTACCCCCTGAGTCTTCCCCCTCCCTCCCTCCCTCCCCCCTGAGTTTCAATATTGCAAAAGCAGATAAACACTGGCAAGATTAGGGCGACTCAGAGTCATATTGCACAGGTGCACACTTCACTATCCCATTGCAAAGTATTTAAGCCCAAATGACTTCGTTATTTCTTGCTTAATATCAAAATGTATCAAGTGTTGCATTAACTGTAGTAAATTATTCTAAAAATGAGTGAATTATGATGCATTTTCAAACATTAGGGTCCTTTGTTTTTTGAAGGCAGAATATGTGTTTATTGTCAAAATCCCTGTATTCAAATTCATGGTTTTCTGGTTTCAAAATCAAGGTTACTGCTTTCAAAATCCCCCTGCTTTCAAATTCACGTTTCTACTTTCTACTTCAAAATACAACCACCTACTTTCAAAATACACAAACATCTGCTTTTAAATTATAGATACTGGGTAATGGTTAGGAAAGGTAGGGAAGGTAGGAATGGTAGGAAAGGTAGGAAAGGTAGGGAAGGTAGGGAAGGTAAGGAAGGTAGGGAAGGTAAGGAAGGTAGGGAAGATAGGAGTTACAGGTGAGAGAAATGGCTCGAATGATTATACATAAGAGATATAAACAGACAATTTATATTCAATAGAAACAGTTTATACAAAGGTATTAATGGAGGGATAATTTACATATATACACAGTTAATAAGAGAGACTGAGAGACAAGACATTCATTAGGGTGTATTATTGAGACAGTAAGATAAGGAGAGAGACATTGGGACATCTCTTATGGATTTAAACTTATTTAATTTATATTTTTGTTTTCGTGGGATTTTTATCAATTATTTTATGTCTCCTCTTCGTTATGATTACTTTTACTGGTTCATTTAGTCTATTTGTTATAGTCTTTTATTTGGGTTAATTTATGTGGCATTTAAATTTTTATTGTACTGTTATGGTTATTGTTAATTATTATTATTATTATTATTATTATTATTATTATTATTATTATTATTATTATTATTATCATTATTATTATTATCATTATTACTGTTATTACCATTATAATGACTCGTGCTATTAATATTATTCCTTTTTACCTCATAATTCCCTTATTTCTTCCCCTACTGTTCACTGCCCAACACACCAAAACATATATCGCGGAGTATTTTCCCCAAACAAACATTTCAAGTCAGTTTTATTTCGTGTGTGTGTGTGTGTGTGTGTGTGTGTGTGTGTGTGTGTGTGTGTGTGTGTGTGTGTGTGTGTTTCGTGCTTTTCGTATTTTAACTCGGGTGTTTGGATATAGTTTTGTGTTTGTTTTCTGTCACGTATAGTTTAAACTTTGTGTGTGTGTGTGGAAGAGAGAGAGAGAGAGAGAGAGAGAGAGAGAGAGAGAGAGAGAGAGAGAGAGAGAGAGAGAGATACCAGTGTTTTGGTTGTCGTTGAGAACTTAACAACGACCACTACCACCACCACAGCCACCACTACCACAACCCCCACCACACCTACCACCACCACTACCACTACCTAAGCTAAGCCTCCCAGGGTATATTCTCAGAGGCTGCTCCCCCCCCCCCCCCCTCATTTGCATATCTTCCAGTTGTTGTCGTTTTTTTGTATTATTTCCCTGAGAACGTTGATTGTGGTTCCGGCATCCCTCTTGCGCTGTGACTCGCATGGGTGATGAGCTGGGAGTGGTAGGCTTGAGGAAAGACTTTGAGCTGGGACCCACACAATTTTCTTTTTTTTTTAAGCTGAGTGATACCTTCCTCAGCTATGAAAACAAGGAACAATTACGCTGAGATGACATGCTGAGCTGAGGTGACCATTATTGAGCTGAGACCAATAATAACAATAACAATACTAATAATAATAATAATAATAATAATAATAATAATAATAATAATAATAATAATAGTTCCTTCCTGGTTATCCATTTTCCTCCTCCTCCTCCCTTTACTCCCTCCATCTCTCCCTCTTTTATCTCTTCTTTGTCTTCCTCTCTTCTCTCTTCCAACTACGTATCATTATTATTATTATTATTATTATTATTATTATTATTATTATTATTATTATTATCTGCAATAACACACCAACAATCAAATCAATAATTCTGTAATTAATTGCCCACCAAATTCTTCAATAATTGATATAATTCATCATCAGCTTTTATGATAATTTTATTATAATTCTCGATGTGTGTGTGGGGGGGGGGGGTATGGGTGGGTGTGGGCGAGCATCATGGTGATGTAGGTAGCGTGGGTGGTTGTGGGCGGGCAGCGTAGCATGGGTGGGTATGGGTGGGCGTGGGTGTTTGTGGGCGGGCAGCGTAGCGTGGGTGGCGTGGGTGGCGAGGCTCAACACGCCGCCCAGGGACGTATCAGTATTCAGTAATTCACTTTAAAAAATGTGAATAATTGATTTGTATTTTTTTTATCCTTTTGAATTAAACCACAATGGATGTGTCAACCTGTCTCTCTCTCACTCTCTCACTTTCTCACTTTCCTATCCTCTCTCTCTCTCTCTCTCACTTTCCTATCCTCTCTCTCTCTCTCTCTCTCTCTCTCTCACTTTCTCACTTTCCTATCCTCTCTCTCTCTCACTCTCTCACTTTCTCACTTTCCTATCCTCTCTCACTTTCCTATCCTCTCTCTCTCTCACTCTCTCACTTTCTCACTTTCCTATCCTCTCTCACTTTCCTATCCTCTCTCTCTCTCTCTCACTTTCTCACTTTCCTATCCTCTCTCTCTCTCACTCTCTCACTTTCTCACTTTCCTATCCTCTGTCTCTCTCTCTCTCTCTCTCTCTCTCACTTTCCTATCCTCTCTCTCTCTCTCTCTACCTCCCTTGGGCCATGATAGAAATATTACCGATTCAGCATACATCAACCTGGTGTTCTCCCTCCACTCACCTAACTCTTGTAACTACTACTACTCTCTCTCTCTCTCTCTCTCTCTCACACACACACACAACCCCTCCTTTAAAACTGACAGCTAAATTGTTGTCTTTCCCCACAATATGATACGAGTTCCCTAAATCCCCCACCACTCCTACCCCCACCACCACCCTTACCCCCCACCTCCACCCCTACCCCCCCCACCACCCCTACCCCCCACAATCCCTTTTACCTAAATTAAAAAACATACACACACACACACACCTGTCCTGCAAGAGTGTTACAGGTAAGGTAAGAGTACAGGACGGGAGGGGGGAGGGGGGGAGGGGGAGGGGGAGGGGGAGGGGGAGGGGAGGGGGAGGGGGAGGGGTGAGGGGGGACGAGAAGAGGAGGGAGAGTAAGGAGGGGAGAGAGGATGAAGGGGTGACAGAGGAGGGGGGAGTAAGGAGGGGGGAGAGGATGGAGGGGTGAAAGAGGAGGGGGGAGTAAGGAGGGGGAGAGAGGATGAAGGGGTGACAGAGGAGGGGGGAGTAAGGAGGGGGGAGAGGATGAAGGGGTGACAGAGGAAGGGGAAGGACAGGTAGGTGACGGGACAGGTAAGTGAAAGGGGAGGGAGGAGACGGGGATATGGAAAAGAGACCGAGAGGGACACTAAAAGGGACAGTGGGGGAGGGAGGGGAGAGACAGAAAAGGGGAGGGTGGGAGAGAGGAGAGACAGGAAGGGTGGGAGAGAGGAGAGACAGGAAGGGTGGGAGAGAGACAGAGAGACAGGGAGGGAGGGAGAGAGACAGAGACAGGAAGGGTGGGAGAGAGAGACTGGGAGAGAGACAGGAAAGAGGAGGGAGGGGGAGAGGAAGCTATCCGTCTAAAAAAAAAAAAACCCGAGTCGTTGTTACTGTCAATTGGAAGGAAAAAAGTGAATGAAACGGCGGGACGAATATTTGAGTCATTGTTCATATCTGGAGAAAGAAATAACTTGTAGTGTTTTTCATTAGTTTCTGTGTGTGTGAAAGAGAGAGAGAGAGAGAGAGAGAGAGAGAGAGAGAGAGAGAGAGAGAGAGAGAGAGAGAGAGAGAGAGAGAGAGAGAATATTAGCAATGGTAATACTATCAAAGCCTTCCACTCTATTATGGTAATACTGAAAGGGATGCTATACTACAATAATAATACTGTCAAGGCTCAGTACTCGTATCTGGTACTAATGTCAAGGGGGTAGTAATTGGGTCTGGTACTAATGTCAAGGGTTAGTTATTCATATCTGGTACCACTGCCAAAGGTTAATACTCGGGTCTGGTAACCACTATCAAAAGCCTGGTACTTTTAATTGGTAATCACTGTCAAGGGTTAGTAATCATATCTGGTACCACTGTCAGACGCCTGGTATGGTTGGCAGTCTGACCACCGCAGTGTTACCAGCCAGGCGTGTGGACCAATACCACCATGCACTCACACCAAACATTTCTATGAATACATTAGTTTTAGGTGATGGCCCTCCCGTTCTGTGTGTGTGTGTGTGTGTGTGTGTTATCAGGGTATGCGAGTATATAGTATTTATTTCTCTATCTATCTATCTATCCATCCATTTATATATCTTTGTATGTATCTATCAACACACACACACACACACACACACACCTGTACCCTCTAATCTTTGACCTTTGACCTTAAAATCAAAAGGACACAAGGGGCAGGTATGGTGGATAATGAAGTCAAGTTTCAACACTGTAACTCTTTGCGTTCTCAAGTTACAGTGCGGACAAACATATACACGTTAATAACTACAGCACCGGCCGCGTTACTCAGGTCGTAAAAAAATCTATAATTGGAAAAAAAAAAAAAAATCCCTTTCAAATTTCCTTCCGCTTTGAGGGGATATATTATAAAAAAGTATTCGAAAGTATTAGAAAGTATAAAGTCACGAAAAACATTAAAAATATTATATAATAAAAGTACAATTACGATTTTTTTTTTAAAAATTAGCAAATTCTTGAAAAATATTTAAAAATATAGTGTTAAAAAGTACTAGTAGTATAAAAAGGTAGACAATTAAAAAGTATAACAAATTAAAAAAAATACTATTAAAAAACCTGAAAGTTTAAGAATAAAAAATATAAAAAGTACTGTTTAAAGTTAAAAAAAATAGTGTTATAAAAGTAATATTAAAAAGGTATCTGTATCCCAAAAAGGTACACAGTATGGCCGGGAGGTGAGGTGGACACACACAGTAGGGGGTAATCTGACGATGAAAGGCTGTGTGGTATACGGGAGAGCCAAGACAAAAGACGGCCTGCTACTGACGGGGGAAGACCTCTTGTTGTTACTCCTGCTGGAGGCTGTGTTGCTGATGTTATTGGTGGTGGTGTAGTGGTGGTGCTGTTATTGGTAGTGGTGGTGCTGTTATTGGTAGTGGTGGTGGTGGTGGTGTTATTGGTAGTGGTGGTGGTGTTATTGGTAGTGGTGGTGGTGGTGCTGTTATTGGTAGTGGTGGTGGTGGTGGTGCTGTTATTGGTAGTGGTGGTGGTGCTGTTATTGGTAGTGGTGGTGCTGTTATTGGTAGTGGTGGTGGTGGTGCTGTTATTGGTAGTGGTGGTGCTGTTATTGGTAGTGGTGGTGGTGGTGTTGTTGTTATTGGTAGTGGTGGTGCTGTTATTGGTAGTGGTGGTGGTGGTGCTGTTATTGATAGTGGTGGTGCTGTTATTGGTAGTGGTGGTGCTGTTATTGGTAGTGATGGTGGTGGTGCTGTTATTGGTAGTGGTGGTGCTGTTATTGGTAGTGGTGGTGCTGTTATTGGTAGTGGTGGTGGTGCTGTTATTGGTAGTGGTGGTGCTGTTATTGGTAGTGGTGGTGGTGGTGTTGTTGTTATTGGTAGTGGTGGTGCTGTTATTGGTAGTGGTAGTGGTGGTGCTGTTATTGGTAGTGGTAGTGGTGGTGCTGTTATTGGTGGTGGTGGTGTTGTTGTTATTGGTAGTAGTGGTGGTGGTGGTGCTGTTATTGGTAGTAGTGGTGCTGTTATTGGTAGTGGTGGTGGTGGTGCTGTTATTGGTAGTGGTGGTGGTGGTGCTGTTAGTGGTAGTAGTGGTGGTGTTATTGGTAGTGGTGGTGGTGGTGCTGTTAGTGGTAGTAGTGGTGCTGTTATTGGTAGTGGTGGTAGTGGTGCTGTTATTGGTAGTGGTGGTGGTGGTGCTGTTAGTGGTAGTAGTGGTGCTGTTATTGGTAGTGGTGGTGGTGGTGCTGTTAGTGGTAGTAGTGGTGGTGTTATTGGTAGTGGTGGTGGTGGTGGTGCTGTTATTGGTAGTGGTGGTGCTGTTATTGGTAGTGGTGGTGCTGTTATTGGTAGTGGTAGTGGTGGTGCTGTTATTGGTAGTGGTGGTGGTGGTGGTGCTGTTATTGGTAGTGGTGGTGCTGTTATTGGTAGTGGTGGTGCTGTTATTGGTAGTGGTGGTGGTGGTGCTGTTATAGGTAGTGGTGGTGCTGTTATTGGTAGTGGTAATGGTGGTGTTGTTGTTATTGGTAATGTTAATGGTGCTATTGTTGTTGTTGTTGGCTCTGTTGTTGTGATGTTGTTAGTGCTGTGTTGTTGTGGTAGTTGTTGCAGTAGGAAGAGGAGGAGGAGGAGGAGGAGGAGGAGGAGGTATTGATGGTATTCCTCCCAGTGCTGTACTTCCTCCTATCGATACTGCTCCTGTGTCAATGTGATATTACTCCTCCTCCTCCTCCTCCTCCTCCTCCTCCTGTTCCTCCTCCTTCGGCTGTTACCGCCGTTGTCACACACACACTAGTTAACCCCAGAGAGAGAGAGAGAGAGAGAGAGAGAGAGAGAGAGAGAGAGAGAGAGAGAGAGAGAGACCTTCACCTGTAACCAATACGACCTTTTGACCTTAGGAGTGAAAGTCAAAGGTCAAGACGGCTGTGTGTGTGTGTGTGTGTGTGTGTGTGTGTGTGTGTGTGTGTGTGTGTGTGTGTGTAAAATTTGTGGGTTGAAATAGGTATGGTCTAATTAATTCACCTGTATATGGTCTAATTAATTCACCTATACTGTACCTGTATATCTTACCTGAAGACCTACCTGTAATTAAGCCTTTGTGTGTAATTATACCTGTAGTTACCTGAATATATACCTCTGTCTCTCTTCTCCCATTACACCTGCTTCGCCAACACGAGCCCTCACCACCGCCTGGCACAGACCCTTCCACCCCCCCCCCCCTAACAACAACACGATTTAACAACGCCAGGCGACCGTTCTCCACACCTTCCGCCTGCCTTGGTGATGCTGTTTTAGGGGTTGCTCAAAGCTCCTGTTTGCTGGCAGGATTAAGCTGATGGGATTAACATTAACGTGACTCACAGGGAGGAGGAGGAGGAGGAGGAGGAGGAGGAGGAGGAGGAGGAGGAGGACAATACTAGAGAAAGAGAGAGAGAGAGAGAGAGAGAGAGGATTAGCAAGTTTAATCCAGGGTGTCTCAGTTAAAGCTATATACGAGGATTAGGATTGAAATGATTGGTAGGATTAGGATGATTCACGCCGAGAGCCGAGAGAAGAAGGCAAGAGAACACTGTCATGACTAGAGAGAGAGAGAGAGAGAGAGAGAGAGAGAGAGAGAGAGAGAGAGAGAGAGAGCAAGAAGGATTAACGCGTGTAATCCCCGGCTTTAAAATAATGTTTCAATTATAGCTATCGCGGGCGAGCATAACCGCGTGGATTAAGGTCGCGTCAGGTGGATGGTTGAGAAGTGGCTTCAAGACGCTGCCAGAGCTGAGAGTGTCTTATGAGAGGTTTACTTCTGAGAGTGTCTTATGAGAGGTTTACTTCTGAGAGTGTCTTATGAGAGGTTTACTTCTGAGAGTGTCCTATGAGAGGTTTACTTCTGAGAGTGTCCTATGAGAGGTTTACTTCTGAGAGTGTCTTATGAGAGGTTTACTTCTGAGAGTGTCTTATGAGAGGTTTACTTCTGAGAGTGTCTTATGAGAGGTTTACTTCTGAGAGTGTCTTATGAGAGGTTTACTTCTGAGAGTGTCTTATGAGAGGTTTACTTCTGAGAGTGTCTTATGAGAGGTTTACTTCTGAGAGTGTCTTATGAGAGGTTTATTCTTGAGGGCTTCTTATGAGAGCTTCTTTGGAGGGCTTCACCTAAGAGCTTCACCTGAGAGCTTCACCTGAGAGCTTCACCTGAGAGCTTCACCTGAGAGCTTCTTATTTATTATAGGAGTATTTAGGAGGAAAGAAAGAAAGAGAGAGATGGAGAAGGAGAAGAAGAAGAAATCTGATGAGAACAGGAGGATCGAGAGAGAGAGAGAGAGAGAGAGAGAGAGAGAGAGAGAGAGAGAGAGAGAGAGAGAGAGAGAGAGAGAGAGAGAGAGTTAATCTGGCCACCAGCTACTATAATCATTTGCACTGGCCACACTTAATGTAGCTTTAAACATGTTGAACTTGGCCCGTGGAAAGCTTTTAAAGAGGCTAAAACTCAGCTCAAACCCTTTGTAGATAAGAGAGCTGGAGAGAGGGGGGGGGAGGGGGGTGAGGGTGAGGAGAGGGGGGGGAGAGAGAGAAGGTGAGGGAGAGAGTGAAGGGGAGAGGGTGAGGGAGAGGAGGGAGGGGGTGAGGGGGTGAGGGAGTGGTGAGGTGAGGGAGAGAGGGAGAGGTGAGGGGGTGAGGGAGAGGTGAGGGAGGGTGAGGGAGAGATGAGGTGAGGGAGAGGGACGGAGAGGTGAGGGGGTGAGGGAGAGGTGAGGGAGGGTGAGGGAGAGATGAGGTGAGGGAGAGGGACGGAGAGGTGAGGGAGTGGTGAGGTGAGGGAGAGAGGGAGAGGTGAGGGGGTGAGGGAGAGGTGAGGTGAGGGAGGGTGAGGGAGAGGTGAGGGAGGGTGAGGGAGAGGTGAGGTGAGGGAGAGGTGAGGGAGGGTGAGGGAGAGGTGAGGGAGGGTGAGGGAGAGGTGAGGGAGAGGTGAGGTGAGGGAGAGGTGAGGGAGGGTGAGGGAGAGGTGAGGTGAGGGAGAGGTGAGGGAGGGTGAGGGAGAGGTGAGGGAGGGTGAGGGAGAGGTGAGGTGAGGGAGGGTGAGGGAGAGGTGAGGGAGGGTGAGGGAGAGGTGAGGTGAGGGAGAGGTGAGGGAGGGTGAGGGAGAGGTGAGGGAGGGTGAGGGAGAGGTGAGGGAGAGGTGAGGTGAGGGAGAGGTGAGGGAGGGTGAGGGAGAGGTGAGGTGAGGGAGAGGTGAGGGAGGGTGAGGGAGAGGTGAGGGAGGGTGAGGGAGAGGTGAGGTGAGGGAGGGTGAGGGAGAGGTGAGGTGAGGGAGGGTGAGGGAGAGGTGAGGGAGGGTGAGGGAGAGGTGAGGTGAGGGAGAGGTGAGGGAGGGTGAGGGAGAGGTGAGGTGAGGGAGGGTGAGGGAGAGGTGAGGGAGGGTGAGGGAGAGGTGAGGTGAGGGAGAGGTGAGGGAGGGTGAGGGAGAGGTGAGGGAGGGTGAGGGAGAGGTGAGGGAGAGGTGAGGTGAGGGAGAGGTGAGGGAGGGTGAGGGAGAGGTGAGGTGAGGGAGAGGTGAGGGAGGGTGAGGGAGAGGTGAGGGAGGGTGAGGGAGAGGTGAGGTGAGGGAGGGTGAGGGAGAGGTGAGGTGAGGGAGAGGTGAGGGAGGGTGAGGGAGAGGTGAGGTGAGGGAGAGGTGAGGGAGGGTGAGGGAGAGGTGAGGAGGGTTATCCAAGCTAGAGAAAAAAAAACTCACCGGGGAAAATACGACTTGGCAACTGATAGTGAGGGTTTGTTTGTAAATAAGAGGTGAGGCGTAATCTCTACCTGCCTACTCCACCTTGTTAATGATTTACCTGTGCTGTACCTGCAGGTGAAGTCTCTCAATGCTCTTTCCACCTTTTAAAACAAATACATACATACACGCATACATACATACATACATACAGTCATACATACATACATACGCACAGTCATACATACATATATACATATATGCACACAGTCATACATACATACACAACAGCCATACATACATACATACATACATACACTCACTCACTCACTCACTCACTCACACACACACACACACACACACAACACAAAATATTCTATTAAAATTCTTGGGAAGCACTTGTAAGAATAAACCTCCGGCGGTTCTCCTATTAAACTTTATAATTTGCATTCGTCTCCAAAGTTGAGAGGTTTTTGTATATATAGTGTTGGTGGGGGGTTGAGGGGGGTGTGGGGGGTGAGGGGGTGGGGGAGAGGTGAGGTGATGGGGGGGGGGTGGGGGGAGAGGTGAGGGTGGTCAGGGTGGGGGAGGTGGGGGGGTGAGGGGGGTGGGGGAGGTGGGGGGGTGAGGGGGTGTGGGGTGAGGGGGTGAGGGGGTGGGGGTTGGGGTGAGGGGGGAGAGGTGAGGTGATGGGGGGTGGGGGGTGAGGGGGAGAGGTGAGGTGGTGAGGGTGGGGGAGGTGGGGGGTGAGGGATGGGGGGGTGAGGGGGGTGTGGGGGTGAGGGGGGTGAGGGTGGTGGGGGTGGGGGTGAGGGGGGAGAGGTGAGGGTGATGGGGGGTGGGGGGTGAGGGGGAGAGGTGAGGGTGGTGAGGGGTGGGGGAGGTGGGGGGGTGAGGGGGGTGTGGGGGAGGTGGGGGGTGAGGGGGGTGTGGGGGTGAGGGGGGTGAGGGTGGTGGGGGGTTGGGGGTGAGGGGGAGGTGAGGGTGGTGAGGGGTGGGGGAGGTGGGGGGGGGATTTCCATTGGTGCCTCCTCTCTACAGCTTATCCTAACCTCCCCAACCCACTTCCTCTTTAACCCACCCCAACCCACCCCTTTTCATCACGTCCTCTCCCATGAGCTTGTATTTCCCAGACAGTCTCTTGCATTTCATTAGAGATTAGAGAGAGACTTGAGACGATAAGTATCTCTCTCTCTCTCTCTCTCTCTCTCTCTTCTCTCTCTCTCTTCTCTCTCTCTCTCTCTCTGGAAGTTAAGTTTGTTTTGGTGTTATTCTGATTATCCTGTCTTGTTGCCTGATCTCCTTAATGTAAACAATATCTGTCTGTTTCTCTGTCTGTCTGTCTGTCTGTCTCCTCCTGTCACTCTATCTTTATTTTCTTTCTTTCTCTCTACTATCCACCACCACCACCTTCAACATCTTACCTCCTACCACACAGAGAGAGAGAGAGAGAGAGAGAGAGAGAGAGAGAGAGAGAGAGAGAGAGAGAGAGAGAGAGAGAGAGAGAGAGCGTACACCCAGCCAGTACTAAAATAATGGCTGGTGATATTTCCCCTGAGTTGAAGGAGAAAGAAAGTGAACACAACCTTTTGGTGAAAGTTTTAATCTGGACGACTTTCTAACTCTCTATAAATTCTCATATACAGGAAATTTATAATATATGTAAGTGGAGAAAATGTTTAGGTAATTTTCTCTCTCTCTCTCTCTCTCTCTCTCTCTCTCTCTCTCTCTCTCCCTAAAAGACATAGAGAGAGAGAGAGAGAGAGAGAGAGAGAGAGAGAGAGAGAGAGAGAGAGAGAGAGAGAGAGATGAGCAGGTAAACTCGAAGCGACACCTCCACCATCTGTGACGACCAACCCCCCCCCCCCCAACCCCCCCTCCACAGCCCCCATTTCCCCCCTCACCCCCACTTTTCACCCCTCCCCCCTCACTCCCTCAAACCCCTTCTCCTCTTCACCACTCCCTCAACCCGTAACTCCCTCCTCAATCCCCCTCTCCCCCTCCCTCACCCCCCCCCCACTCTAGCACGGTGTTAAGAAAATGTCGTAGGATTCGTAAAGGTTCGTAAGTTGTTTTTTTTTTCACTTAAATGAGAGATGTCAGAACGTATCCCAAACTGGCTGACTTAACCCTTTGAGAATGATGTTTTAACCCTTTGAGGATGATGGCTTAACCCTTTGAGGATGATTGCTTAACCCTTTGAGGATGATGGCTTAACCCTTTGAGGATGATGGCTTAACCCTTTGAGGATGATGGCTTAACCCTCTGAGGATGATGGTTTTACCCTTTGAGGATGATGTTTTAACCCTTTGAGGATGATGTTTTAACCCTTTGAGGATGATGTTTTAACCCTTTGAGGATGATGTTTTAACTCTTTTAGGACGATGGTTTTAATCCTCCAGGACTCAAAGGGTTAAACTACGTCACAAGGATCAAATTCTCAAACTTAAAACACTATTTTTCCTCGTAAACAGACCACATGGGAACTAAAACCCAAATTCTCAAAAGTTCCTACGATCAAAATTCCTCCTAATTGATGGAATTGGTGACGTATTTAACTAACTGTCTTAAACTACGACAAAAAAAAGATGGATTCTCGAAGTTTCTTAACTTTATATTTCCTCGTAACTCATAAAATAAGAACTAGAGAGAATTATTGTTAACTTAAGAACCTTTGAGAACTTTCTTGGGTGTAAAGTGAGAAAGGCTGTGTGAGGAGGAGGAGGAGAAGAGGAGGAGAAGGAGGAAGAAGAAGAAGAAGAAGAAGAGGAGGAGAAAGAGGAATAGAAGGAGGGGGAGGAGGAGGAGAAGCAACCAGAAGAGGAGGAGCAAGAGAAGGAGGACGGGAAGAAACATCATCAGGAAAAAGAGGAGATGGAGAGAAAGAGGAGAAGAAGAGAAGGAAGAAACAAGAGGAGGAGGAGGAGGAGAACAGGCGGAGGAGGAGGAGAAGCAACATGAAGAGGAGTAGGAGGAAGAAGAGAAGCAGGAGGAGGTGCAAAAAGGAGGAGGAGGAGTAGGAGGAAGAGGTGGAGGAAGAGGAAGAAGAAACAAAAGGAAGAGGAGGAAGAGGGAGAAGAAACAAAAGAGGAGAAGAGGAAAGAACAAAGGAGAGGAGAGAAGAGGAGAGAGCGAGGAGAAGAGGAAGAAGAAGAGGAAGAGTAAGAGGAGGGAGAAGAGGAGTGCGGGGGGTATATACTCAGACTGTGAGAATAAAGGCAGACTCCCACATACTCTCGTCTCGCCTCTGTTAACTTGTAAGGGAAATAAATGATTGTATTTTTCACAGCTCTGTGTATTCCAACCCCTCCCCGCCCCGCCCTATCCCGCCCCGTCCCACACCCTGCCTTACCTCGACCCACCCTACCCCGACTCACCCCGCCCCGCCCCTCCCTGCCCCGTCCCACACCCTGCCCTACCCCGCCCCGCCCCCTCCCAACCTTTCCCTCTCCCACGGGTCTCCAACACTCACCCCCTCCCTCTCCTCCAACCCCTCTCCCTTCCAATGGCCGCCAACACCCCCCCGCCCCCCACCTAGCTTCCACCACCACCACCACCACCACCTCTACTACCATCACCACTACCTCTACTACCACCACCACCACCACTACTATCACCAACACACCATTACCCATCCACCACTACCACCACCACCACCTCTACCACTACCACCACCACCACCACCACCACCACCTC